>OU015500.1:31656774-31699274 GCA_907164885.2 Dolomedes plantarius
AGTTGTAACACTCTAATGTATTGATGCAAATGTCCTACAACTTACTACAACATACGTCCTACAACATACTCTAATGTTTTGATACGAATGTCCAAATACACTAATGTCTTCATACAAACTGGAGCATGTTAAACTACGGTGGTTCTATGGTCAAAATCTATATATAAAAGAGCTTGTCTGTTTGTTTGTCCGCTATAGAATCATAGACAGTTTCACCCATCGGGACCAAATTCGGCACAGTTAATGTTTAGGACCCGAGAAACTTAAATCAGGAAAAACGAAATTTGGGGCTCAATTGGTTTTTTAATTAATTTTTTAATGATTTTTGTGCCCCTAAGCGCACCTCTTAAATGTGGATACAGCCCCTTTACCACAACCAGTCTAATTCGATACGCGGGGGAAAAGAGGTTTGTTCTGAGGGGTGGTTTGAGAGTTGGTCTGGGGGTGACGGGGGGGGAGGGCGAAGTGTTTATTTTGTGGGGGCTGCAGCCCAGTATTTTTTTGATGGAATGCATGAAAAATTTTATATGTATATATCTACCCGGGCAACGCCGGGCAATAATGCTAGTACTTAATAAAACTGAAGCGGAAGGTATTAAAGAAAATAATTGCTTTTGATATTCCTAGTTCGAAGCTAGGAGAAAAGAGCCAATAATTTCGTAAATATAGACCATATGCCCTCACATTGTATTTGTATTTTCAGAACTTCCCTTTTTTAGCATATGAATTTTAGTGTAAATTTAAGTAAATTAGAAGCACAAGTTGTTTTGGGGTTTCCCTATCCCTTGAACCTTTATAAATTTCCCTTTTTAGAAGTTGTACAATGAATTTAACTCTCCTTAACCTGTTAACAAGATTACCAATTACATCGCAGACCTCTTTAAAAACACCAATCTATATATTTAAGTTGCTAAGCCGACTTTATGGGCAGTCCGTGAGAGAAAACTACTGCATCCATTTACTTCATTTTGGTCTTAAACGAAAGATTGAAATATGTAGATTTGTCAAATTTGGTTTTTGTAACCACCATTTCTATTAATTAGCGATAATTTACGATTAAAAATTGATTTCTGCACATGCTCGGTGGCATGTTTAAATCTGGCTTTAGAAACTCTTTCTGAGCATGCTCAGTGACATGTTTTAACAATAAACACGTTTATTCCGAGGAGTCTCTCTCTCTCTGCCATTTTTATTTTTATGATAATTATGTTTGTGAAATATAAGATTAAACCTGATGGAAATTGTTTATTTCGCGCTGTTTAATTAGCGATAATTTACAATTAAAATACTTTCTGCGCATGCTCAGTGACATTTTTAAATCTAGCTTTAGATACTCACTAAGCACGAGGCCGCTTAAACACATTAAGTTGTTTCTGCGCATTATTATGATTTTCAACATTTGGCCAGTGACTTAGCGAGCATAACTGGCGCCCGGGGCACGATACCTTTTTAGCGCCCCCCCCCCCGAAAAACATATAGCAATATAATATGTAGAATTAGTTAAAAGGACCATTTGGCGCCCGGGGCATGATAGATCCCCTTGAGTCCCCGTCGCTACGCCACTGCATTTGGCAATGATGTGTTGAGAATAATTTGTGTTTGATTTACTATCTAGCCGTCATGTTTTGACGGGTACCAACTAGTTCATAATAAAATAGCAATTTGCAGACTGCAACCATATAAGACAACTTTTACTTGTTAAACAAATCTGTAAAAAGCATTAATTTTCATCTGTTCCTGATTGGGAGAGACAATTGCAACTTAATATTAAAACATGAAAAAAATTTAATTTTTTTTAAATTTAAAATAATTTGAAATTATAAAATAAAAAAAGCTTGAATTCAAATATAAGTAAACTTTGAATAATATGTTTCTTGTGGTTTTCAAAAGTTTATAGAATTTTAAGGACAGAATAATTTTATTTATATTTTTCTCTTCCAAATATTTTACTCTGAAATCCAGGATCTCACTCAAAATTGAATTCATGGAGAATCGAGCAAAAATAATTGAAATGAAAACAGTATCTAATTTGTATATTTCTGACTGAATTATGTGCATGAAGTAGTATTAGGGGAAAAAAACAAGATTAAATTCACATTTGATTACCTATATTAACTTCTTTTACAATTTTTTATGTTATGATTGATCTTCAGTTTTTCGAAGATTTTTGTTTCGAAGTAAACAGCCAATTTAAAATAAAGAAAAATTTTGTTTTTATATCTATTCATATCGCATCTAGTTTTCAAAAATAAATATTCATAGACCCAAGGAAAGATTATACGCATATTCGAGTATACAGGGAATTAGAAAAACAAAGAAAACAATATGATGTTACTTTTTTCTGTAGATGATAGCGGTAAACCGTCTTTTCAGAGCTTTCTTTTTTCATAATATTAGTCTTAATGTAAATTTGACTAAATTAAAAGCACAAGAAGTTTTTTGGGATTTCCCTAGCCTTTATAAATTTCTCTTTTTATAAATAACAGCATGAATTTCACTCGCCTTAACCTGTTAATATGAGTACCAATTGCATTGCAGACCTCTTGGAAAGCACAAATTTGTAATAAAATAGAAATTTCTAGTCTGAAACCATAGGAGATAATTTTCACTTGTTAAACAAAGCTGTAAATACCTTTTATAAAATACGTTTTTACTAGTAATGACGTATTTTATAAAACATTTTAAGTTCGATTTATAAAATATGTTATTACTATTATTTTATAAAAGGAATAAAATACTAGTAAATTATATTTACTACTCTTTTATACGTTTAATAATAAAAACGTATATTTCAACGTATAAAAGACTTTTAAATACATGTTTTATCTTTATTGTAAAAATGTATTATAATCGAAATGATACGTTTATGATAAAATGTTCAATTTTGTTTTAGTAAATAAAAAATTTTTAATAACGTTTCAACACCTAATTATTGCTTAAGGCACTGTCAAAGGTATGCGAGTATTAATTTTGGAACCACTGGAATAAGAGAAACATAGTGATGGATTGTATAGTTAATCTTACGTATAACTATCTCTAATATTTTATTTGCAACAAGCTTGTCTTCTGTGCCTTTTTCCAAAGTATTATTTAATTATCGAAAGCTGCTTGAAGATGACATGAAAGTTCTAGGAATTTTTGGATGTAAACATTATTTTTACATCGTGCTCTTACTCATCTATCTGTTTGTTTACTTTCTTTCTTAGGGGGAGTATAACATTTTTCTTTGTTAAACTGTATAAAGTAAAATTTATTTCAATGCGTACTACATTCAAAGTCAAATTGAAGTTTCTTTGATTTTCCTTAACAATTCTAAAACTTCATCAAACATAAGACTCACAAAATTCAGACATACAAAAAAGTCTCCATTCATTCAATTATTTTGATTATTATGAAAACATAATTCACTTCACTTCATAAATTCATTTTGGCATTTACATGCAACATATATCGCAAAGTTGTTGCAAAAGAATTTTTTTTTAAAAGTGTGAACGTAAAAAAATTTAAAATTAGGACCTGTGTTCTCCAGAATTTTTTTTAAAATAGTGCATCACATCTTTCCTATAGTGGAGGAATCGATAGCATAAATAATAAAAATTCACTTGTTTTATACATTTTTAGTCCTATAATGTTTTGAAAATACTAAAAAAATGTTATGGCTTTCTTTCTACCCTTTCAAACAATGCCTTGCAAAGAATATGATTGTTTCATTGCTGTACGAAGGAGAAATTCAAGTATGTTTTTGCTAAGAGCTATTAAGTGTCACAAATGAGAGGAAAATCTCCAAACTACAGGAAGGAACAGAGGAAAATGCCAGGAGGAAAGAGAGGAAAATGTCATCGTACTCATATCCTGAAAATAAATAAAAACGAGTTTTGGAATTTCATACTTAAACATCGTTATGTAGAGTATTTACAATCCTATTTTAAATAACGTGTTGAATAAAAAATATAGTTTGTATATTGTCAGAGTTAATTTAGGGACTGGAATAAGTCTACCAAATTGTCGAGAAGATTTTTATGATTGTTGAGATATTGATAAACCTGAACTTCCCTCTGACTCTGGTTTATCATAAAGAGTCCTCTGCAGTTCTAGAAGTCTTTGATACAAGGACCTAAAAAATTAATGTATTTATATATATATATATATATATATATATATATATATATATATATATATATATATATATATATATATATATATATATAATTAAATGGATCAGGAGCTTTAATAATATATTTTTGAAATTCTTTATCCTTTTTGTCTCGTTTTTTTACATACCAATAGTGTGTTTTACTTATGTGAATGTGATTTATTCCACCTACTCTAGACGTAGACTATACCAGGTCCAAGAGGCCAAAACATACCAATAGTGACTAAAACATACCAAGACATACCAATGAACACACCAATAGTTCTGCCAATAAGGAATTTTCCGTTTTATTTAATGAAAGTTATTTTCTCTCTGCCTAAAGTTTCTAGACCAGTAGTTCTCAACCCTATGTCTGCGCCCCTCTATGGATGTCCGTCAGGACCTACGCCAGACCCCCGACCTGAAACTTACCTACATAATTTTTCAAAGATTAAAATGTTTAGAAAAATCAAAATATGAATGTTGAGAACGAACAAGGTGCATGAGCTAGTTAGGTGGATGTTCTAGACAAGTAATTACTGTTCTGTTATACCTTCTTCACAAGGTAAGTTCCTCACAGGGAAGTCAGCAAGCATTGCTAAATATAACTTAAAATTATTATTTTGCCGTTTTTGGGTCAAAGATTATGGCAAACTTTTCATGTAAATCCCTCCTCTGGTTTGTAAAATCGTGAGGGAATATTCAGGACATTTTCTAAAATAGGAGAAAAATTTTATTTATTAAGGTGCATTTTGGGATATTTGTTTTAGAATTTGAGGTGCAAAATATTTATTGAAGAAACGACTGGATGAAGTGGCATGTCACAATTTTTCAAAAATAGTTTTTTGATGTATGGGTGAAGATGTTATGTGCCTATCTCTCACTTTACATCACTGAATATCTAAGTATAATGGTTCTCAAGATTTATCGATGAACATTCAATGATGCTATGTGGGAGGTAGACACATATCACCCTCGTGCATGAAACAAATATTTTTTTGAAAAACTAGGACATAACACTCTCATCCACTTATGTCTACAATTGTTACATAATAGTTATCCAGCGGGTGTCTTAAGAGAGTTTCCGATCTAGGATAAGTATTATCAAAATGGGAAAATGAGAAATTAAAAGCACAATGCCATATAAAATGAAGCCAAATATTCTTCAAAATCTGAGGGAAAAAACATTCTTTTGACAGTAGCCTTTTGTTTAATTAACTGTTTTCAAAACATCGACTAAAAGATAAACATAAAAAGAATGAAGCAACAGAAATTAAACGATTAGACCCCTAAATCATTTTTAAATCTTTGAGCTCGTTAGAAACAAGAGAAAAACAGAATAGAAAAGAAGTTTTGAACATACGGTTTATTTTTTCCAGTAACAAAGATCACGAAGTTTATTTCTTAATATACAACTGAGTCAAACAATTTCTATTCTTTTTCTGTTTATATTTTTAGAGCATATCTGCGTTAAATTAATGAAATAAATTAAGTTATTGTAAATGTATCCTTTAAATAAAGTATTGTTGGGGAAAAGAAGATACCAGTACTTTGCGAAACGTATAACATTATTAAGGCTTCAACCAATTTGAGATTTAAAATTATTTTTGATTTTAGTTCAGTATGAGAAACACATGACACAATTTTCGTATTGGAAATGTAATATATTTAGTGATAGCAATTGTTCTATTATGCAGTGTAATAAGTGAATTTTTCTCAAAATTTAAATTTCTGCGATATTTTAATTTAACAAAGATAAGTAACTAAACAATGCTTACAGATATTTTCAAAGTGAAATCGATAGGATTCATGATGAACATTTTAAGGTCTTAATGCAACAGGGCTCTTGCATCCTGCACTGGACAGGTACTGACAGGTACACTACAGACAGAAGCATTGCTACGCCCAAAACATGACGCATGAGAATGAAATTTACAAATTCCACCAGTTGATTTTCATTTTTAAATTTTCACCGCGCAAAAATTACATGAAAGTGCATACTACGAGTAACGCCTTATTTACATTACTTCTGGAGCTGAGCGGGACGTCAGCGATAAAATTATTTTACAGATAACAGAGCTCAACGAAATGTCCACGTGATGTGTAAAACCAATCACAGATTTGGCCAACAATCTCCGTGCCAACAGAGGATCGCTGCGCTACGCAACGAAAGCAGTGG
Organism: Dolomedes plantarius; assembly: GCA_907164885.2. NCBI lineage: Eukaryota > Metazoa > Arthropoda > Arachnida > Araneae > Dolomedidae > Dolomedes > Dolomedes plantarius. The sequence continues at coordinate 31,663,086 of OU015500.1, forward strand.
GAAGAAGGCCTTAGTTTGATTTTAAAATTTTCGAGATACAAAATTTCATTTTTTTCTTATTGACAATCGTTTCGAATTGATTATTTTAATTTTGTTTTATAAAAATTAGAAATTTATATGATTTACAGCGTGTCTAGATTCTGAATCATCTGACGATCCTGTCTCACTATTCGTATATTTTTTTTTCGCATTTTTCTATTAGAAATGGGTTTCAAAGTGATTTCAATTCAAGATTTAAAAAACAATTCCAGCAAATCAATCATATTCATAAGAACAAAAGGTTAAACTTCTGGCTTTGTTTGTAGAGCTTGTAGAATATTTCGAAATATTCACTGGACAATGCTTTGAAACAGTCTCTTAACGATGCAGCATAATGCACTGATAGTAAAAGTTAATACGCATGGCATGAGAGGAGAGATAACCGAATTTATTTATTGCAGAATCAACGAATTAATTAAAGCGCTTATTTAGGAATACGAGTTATGTTAAATTTGGAAGCGTAGAAACTAATCGACGTCTGTTACTATTCCAATCTGATAATTGTGTGCCTTTCTAAATATCTTAATCTTCAAACATGCATCTTTCCTATCCTTCCAAATGTATCCGTAAAATTAGGAATTCAATCGGATTAGGACATAACACTCTTATAAATTAGCCGGTAGGATACAGATAACACATACAGCCAATGTCTGCGTGATTATATCCTTATCACTCCGCCTTTAATGTCCGCAGCACAAATGGAATCACGGCGAGTGTTTTGTCAGATTAAATTTGATCCAATGGCGTTCAATAATCACGGACTTCCAGTTCGAATAATGCGTGTCGCGATTTTCCTAAATAGTGGATGATTAAAGTCGAAGCTTCGAGAAGGAATCTGTTATTTATTCGTTGCTCTCGCAGATTAAAGCTCGAATTGAAATTGAGAGATCTCTCCAGATGAGATATTTCCTTAAAACTTGGATATATAATTACAGTTCAGAAAACTCTCAAGTTTGGAATGGATATTTAAAGGCCATCCGTTTCGCAAGAATCTGAGATGCATTTCAGATACATTTCTGCGGAGAACAACTGATCACTGGACTTTTAAAATAATGAATTGTTCTGAATATTGATGGTATCTTAAGTTCGCAGTCAGAATTAGTTGGGATTTTGAGCTCAATTTTACATTTTTCATTTTACCGAATTATATGTCAAATGTCCCCAAATAGAGAGATATAAAAACGTCGAGAGAGCGTAAACGAGGGTCTGCAAACAATATCGAACTATTTTAATAATCACGTTGGAAATTTTATTTGAACTATCTGTGGAATGCAGCATGAAACACGTTACATGATCTCTTCATGTGTAGTGCGCTTCATGCGCTACACATGAATTCGAGCTTCAGAATTTGAGTGCCATATGCGGATGCTCAAATTCTGAAGCTTCAATAAAATATTGACCTCAGATTTGTTCGTATTGTATAGAAAAAAAATATTTCAGGTAGTCTCTTCTAACGAAACTACCGCGGGTTATTAACATAGGATTACTTATCGTTGCTTACCTCTTTTTTTTTTTTTGACGCATTTTGATACTTTTCTGTCTAACTGTTTACTGCTACTGGGTTTGGCGCAGTGCCAAAATTATAACTCGCGACGCCGGACAATTTTTTTTCTTTCCGGAGGACCGTTATTGAGGAACGTAATCCTACGTTAAAAATCCATAAACTATGAGTAAAAACTTATTTCGTGAAAACGTGTTATCTATTTCGCCATCAAGTTACAATAAAGAAGAGGGGACTTATGGTGGCCTTGTGGTTTGCGCGCTGGCATTCGGTGCTGAGGGTGCTCGGATCGTCCCTAAAATACCTCCGTTCGTGTCCTCCCTTCATAGGGGGTAATGCTGGTCCGCCTATATGGTGCTCCCCCAATAAAATGCCCAGCAAAACTGTGGTGAATAACAACAGGCGAATGTCTAACGACAAAGTGTCTTCGCATTAGAAAAAGAGCAATAAAGAAGAGGGTTAAAAGAGTGGATTTCTGTGCAAAATTCGCAATCCTGAAATCACTTACAATGGTTTTTTAAACTTCCCGCCAGCACATTCTTAAGTTGAACCGGACATTAGAATTTCTCAGCATGGTAAGTTCCATCTATCAAAGCCCATGATTAATATCTCGATGCTCTATTGAAGGCTGTATTTCATAATTATTTTTACACTTCTTTTGAATTCCTTTTTATCTTCACGAAATAAATTTAGCCTTGTATTCCGAGATGAAAACTTTGTATTTTGTTTTATTTTATTTTTGTAAGTCACTTTGAAAATTGCGTAGATCTGCCAAAGTGAATTTAAGAATTTAAAGTGAGATGTGTATGTCATATGGGATATCCAATTAGGGACAAACTTGTAGAAAACCAAATAGGGTTAATCTCTTACTTGTTACCTCTGATTGTTCAGATTGACAGAGCTGAGAAAAATTATGTAAACTGGTAACAAAAAAAAGAGAAAAACTTCAGGTAGTCTCTTCTAACGAAACTACCGCGAGTTATTAAAGTAGGATTACTTATCGTTGCTTACCTCTTTTTGTATGTATATAGGTATGTATGAGGTTATGTATATATGTATCTATATATATGTAAGCATATATATATATATATATATATATATGTGTGTGTGTGTGTGTGTCAAAATTTTGACACATTTTGGTACTTCTCTGTTTAACTGATGTTTACTGTTTGCCCAAGCGATACAGACTGGGTTTGGTGCACTGCCAAAATTATAACTCGCGACGACGGACCGTTTTAGCGTCTGAAATTTTTCTTTCCGGAGGACCGTTATGGAGGAACGTAATCCTTAGCTAAAAAAGTTAGAGACAGCTTCTTAATTCCTCCAAAGAATGTGATAATGACAAGTTTCAAATTAATTCTTCAGATCGCACAATACTAGATGTTATTTTCTTTACGAAAGAATTGGGGAAAAAGAGCTAGAATAATGAAACTGAATTTAAAGATACGTGACCTTATTCCTCTATTAAATCCTAAACTAGTCGTCTTGCTGTAAATTTTGAGTTTTATTGTGTAATTAAAAAGCTGTTAATTAAAAAGCTGTCACATAGGATTTTATTTTTCTGTCTGAATTCTTTGTGATTCAATGATATTTCATAAATACTTATAGAAAGCTCTATGGGTCTTCGGAGTAACACGAATCAAGCGAGTAGCCTGTTTCATCAATTTATTTCGTTAATTTCTGAGGTATTACCTATTATTCCCTTAAAACATCTGATTACTAACCATTAGTTATATTGGTTTTCTATTCCGGATAACCTTCAACTCCTAATCCAATCAAATTCCTTATCGGTAATAAAGATATTGTATAGATATATATTCACAAGCGCTCAGATAAAATATAATATTGGATTTGAACAGAGAAATGATTATTACAATACTGCACTACTTCTTCATTCACCGTTTTGCATTAGATCATCTGCCTCTTTCAAAAAACAAATGCCAAACAAGATGGTAACAAAATCATACCGCAGAATAATCCTTAATTGCTGCTGAACTACCACAATCTTAGAATTTTTAACGACAATCACTGGAGAATTTCGCATTTTAAAAGGGCGTAAGAACTCCGTATTTATGAATTTTGATGGCATGTACTTCACTTATTATCTGCGCATTTGCCTCTCAATTACATATGGATAGAAAATAAACTTTCAGAGTTTTGAAACATTTCTATGATGCGATTATGAATCTAGAGAAATCATATTTGGTTGTTTTTTTACAGATCATTTATTGCTGAATACAATCTAATTCTAGATATTTCATAAACTTCAAGAAATTAAATTTCTTTTTTTTCCCGTTACAGAAATCTTTTCTGTTGTAAAATTCTTCCACAGATTAGACTTATTAGGATAACACTGTGAAAAAGGGATAATATTGGAGCCGGTGAAGTAGAGTATAAATATTTCAAAACACGTTACGGTGTCCATACCTGAAATTCTCTTTTCTTGACCGAAATAGCAGCTTTTGATTGTTGAAGTAAAATTAAAGCATCCTCCTATATATTTCTATGAATTTTTTATCGGTCTTACCTAAGATATCGAGTTTCTTGAGCTTCAATTTTACTAGGCAGTGGCAGAATAAATTGAGATTAAAACATCCTTTTTTTGTATTTTCATTGAAGGAATTTTTTCTCATTTCACTCATTTTTCCTCATTTTGAGAAAAATCTAAATAATGCGTTCATATTTTTAAAATGTTTTTTAAAGGAGAATATGCTCAAGATAGTCAACAATAATTTTTTATTATTTAAGGGGACATAGTACCTTTCGAGTAAGAAATTCTTCATTATAACAGCCTTTCTTCGATTCATCATAAAATATCAAGTTTTGTTTTTTTTAGAATAACATTTTTACCAGTTATGTAATAAGGATGTTACTTTCAAAAAAATATTTTGTTTTATTATTTCAAGTAACATATATTTTTAAAAAAACATTAAATATATAGACAAAATTTTAAATTGGAAATTTACTTACCCCTTGTTACCCGCAAGATAACTTTTGAAATATATATGTTAGAATGAAAATTTTTATATCAAATTAAAGCTAAATAACTTGTTCATTCTGCAAACCTAAAAGTTTAAAGGTTTCTAAGATTTGAATATTTTTTAAAATTAAAAAACTTATAAGAAATGGAAATTTAAAAAAATTTTGTGTTTATCATGCTACAAAATAAAATATATTACACCTATGAACAAACCTATGGTTCACAGAATAAAGATACATAAGTAGAACACACATAAAAAATTTTAAAACTCTATAGCCAAAACTGTTTTTTTAATCTTCCGGGTAAGTATGAAAATTTCAAACTGAGAAAATGAAGTTTAAAGATAGAATTTCTATTTATAAAAATATAACATATTGTGCAGAGCTTAAAATGCTCCTGCTTCATAAGTAGGACCTTCTAATTGTAAATAATGCTCATGGATTCCCTTTTTTCTCATTCTGTTGGCCCTACGAGCCTCTAATGTTGAAGCCCTCGACTTTATTTCTGATCCCTTAACACGAGCATAATCTGCCTGAAAAGCAGAAGTAATAGAAAAATGCCCTAACTTATAGCCAAGGCATTTCATGATGCTTAGGCGACCTGCCATTCCATCATTAAACATTACTACTGCCTCATTTACAGCTATATCCACAACAATTTTTGAAGATCCTGATGTTTTTGGACAGTATTTCCAAACTGTAGAGTTGAACGACTCATTTGCATTTTGAGTCTTACCACCCAAACATTTTTTTAATAATTTAGGTGCAGAGAGTTCTGCAAATATATGTTTGATTTCATCCATTACAGGAACTGGCACAATATTCTTATGTTTGTACGGAGCACTTTTTGTAAATTCTGCTTTATTATAATCACACCATGTTGTAGCACCGACTGGGCAGAAGTAATGCATAGGATTATCATCTGTTGACCTGTAATGACAATAAATCGCCCATATGGATTTACGCATATCCTCGATAGAACTTTTATTTTCTCGGATAGCGTTTCCATAATAAGTTGTAAATTTGTCAATTACTTTATCCGTCAAACGGTTCTTCCCACTTATACTTTTACCATCAGCCAGCTTTTTGCCACGATTCATTAGCTTCAGTTTACGCAGTCTAGCACCCATACGCTTTTGTATATGGCCTACACATTCAACTTTCTCTATAGTATATGGGGCAGTACTTTGAAGTTCAGGAAATGTTTTTGTGTCTCCGTCACCAATATATTTTACATATTTAGCATTTCTGTCAGACACTGATCTTTGAAAAATGCGTTTCATTCCCTCAACTTCCATTTTACTGGAAGAACCTGAATGATTTTTTACACAGTGGGGCTGATGTTTTAATTTCCATTCATCATATGCTTTTCCGCATTTTGAACCTTTCCATTGCTCGCAACCCTTGCAATATGATGACAAAACTTCAACATCAAGCACCTTTCCTGTCAAATCACCAATAACACTGCAGACACCTATTCGAGAAGTATGACCACGAGTCTTCCATGTCCCGTCACCGCTAATGCATATTTCATTATTTTCAGTAGCTGAAATTTCTTGTTTTACTCCATTTTTCATTGAATTATCACATACTTCAGCACTGGCCACTTTTATTTTTTTTAAAATTCTGTCATATGACTTTTGAGAAACAGGTGGAGGCAAATCCATAGCAGTGCAAAAATTTTTAATACCACATAAGCCCAACCCTACTGTACGCATAGAATAAATTATCCTACTGTTAATCTCATAATCATGATTACTTGATTCAATAAATGGAGAACTTTTGAAACTATAAGATGTACTACACGACTTACATTCAACATAAAACTCAGACGCCAGTCCATACACAACTCTTTCTTTCATGACTGCTTGCGATTTACAGTAGCAGCATATTAGAAATTTTGATAGTTCAGACATTAATATAGATATATTTATAATCCTATATCCATTACACTGATCGGAAGTATTTACATCATCGTCCACACGGCTTTGTAAACACAGTTTTTTTGCTGATGCAGATTCACAAGAAACATTTAGGTCCGATGCTTCATTTTTAGAAAACTGATTCCCATGAAATCGCCTTTTCTTTCGGCGATAATCAGTACATTTACGAGCAGCTTTACTAGACATTTCACAAGAATATATCAAAAAAGTATTATTGATAATTAAAATGCCAGATCATTAAAAACACACTGTAACAGAGAACTCAAACTGCTGAACAGAGAACTCAAAAACAGCAAGCTAATAGCGAGAAATGCGTACATAAACAAAACGTGGTTTGATTTAGAGTTGTGTTGAGTTGAACATTTCTTTCTGCTGGTTGAAAAAGAAAAACATGGAGCTTAGCAGAGTGGCTGGATATCAAATAATTTCAGTGGTGCTTTCCACTCTCAAAGTGAAACTAACATAAACATGGTTTGTTTACATTTGATTTAAAGGGCCAGCCATTGTTGACATTTCTATTATTTATCGCTGTAGGCGTAATTTTTGCCCGATTTTGTTCCGGTTTGTTTTAAAACGTACTAAACATTCTACACTATTTTTTAAAAATATTTTTGAAAAATCGATTTTTTGGAAGTTCAAAGGTACTATGTCCCCTTAAGTTAACATAATCACAAATGAATATCAGCCACTCCATAGCTATGCATTTTCACTTGAACTTCAATAGCTTCCCGTTGCTATTATCGTGAAATTAGTTTAATTGTAGGGCCTGTAGAGGCCCTGTGGTACAGCGCGCTGGTTTTCGGAGCCGAGGGAGTTCGGATCGAATCCCGGTTTTGCGCCACTAAAAGTCTCCATTTGTGTCGTCCCTTCATGAATTCCTACATTGGCCACAGTTAGCTTTATTTAAGGGTAAAATATAAATGAATGTGGTGCGATACATGGGGTGGTCATAACACCTAATTATTTTGTTTTATAAAAACCTTTTGCCCCTTTTTCTAAACTGAGACTGTTGTTATACAACCACATTACTATATGGATTACTTATAATATACGCAAAGGAAAGAAATATTTAATTTTGTTTTTCCACTAGGTGGTTAGATAATGAGAAATTTTTCCCACCTTTATTTTGTTATCTTGAATTACCTTAAAAATAAAAGACCTAATTAAATGTTTCGGATAGATCAAGGCTCCTTATTCAGCATTTTTTTATCATTGCGCCAAATAATTATGCACCAAATATTTTAATACTAGCCGCTGCGAGACCAGCATGGTCGCTTTTAGTTTTATATTTTCTTTTGAAAAACAACTCAACTGAAAGAAACATATGTAAGGAATGTTACTATTACCTGTCATCATTCATATACGTTATTAAGTGGTAGTGCGATCTCAGCCAAAAAATTTATAATCATTGCAAAATTCTCTATAAGGCAAATTCTAAAACATCGCGATTAAAAAAATATGAATTTCCATTACTTCAGAACAGAGTTAAATATAAGACTGAGAAACCCAACAACAAAGATTTTAAAAATTACATTCCTCTCTGTATGTAATATTTTTCAAAATTAAGATATCTACACTTTATCATTACATCAAATAAGAAATTGTTAGAGACAAATTTTTTCACTAAAAAAGGAGTAAAAATTCAGCAAGTACTAAAATATAGTGTGGATTACATCACTCTCTCTATGTACTATTGTTCACAATTCAGATATCTACACTTAATCATATCAAATAAAAAATTGTTGGGAAAATTTCTTCACTTATAAAATGGAGTAAAAATTCAGCAAGTACTGCTAAAAAAAGTGTAGCCAATTAACTCTTACTTACTATTAAGATATTATAATGCAATTATTAATATTTTACTATTATATTTCTCAAACTTCTTGATATACACTATTGAGTATTTCAGAAATAGGAGATAATACAGTGACAGAATCAAAAGAACGGACTCTAGATAAACCTACATACAACTGTCCATGACTAAACACTGAATTTGATAGGTTTAAACATATTTTGTCAAAAGTTTGTCCTCTGACATACTTTTAGAAAAACCGATGGAACGAAAGAATAAATTATCTCGTGAATAAATTTATCACGTGTAAAATACTAATACAGCAATTAAATTGTACCAAATTAATTGCTATCGTCGAGCCACTACACGCACGCCGTTGGCCGCTAATGTTTACATCTGATAGTTGCAGCCGTTGCCATTCGGATTGTAGAAATATCTCCGATTTTTGTGCCGCATACCTACACGTTTTATATATATAGATTCTGAAAATTATTAATGCATTTGAGTCCACACAAAATTCCGTTTATGAATAGATGTTACATTTTAATCATAGCATCCCGTTCAAAATTTACTTTATGTGTTATTACAGCCTTTAGTACACATTTCGTGTTCGAATATATTTATTATAAAAATTACTTTTTATGGCGTTATTTTTTAAGAGCATACTCTTAACTGAGACGATGGAAAAAGAATTATTGAGAACAAAGAGGCGATAGAAATTACGAACTCTTCTCGATAGTTATTTTTAATGGTCTATATTCATTGGCATTACGTTGCAATTATGTCATCTTGGATAAAATTGACTTCATTTTTTTTAAATAAAATTTCAGGGCGAAAGGGTTAAAAAGTTAAGCAATCCAAATTTAAAATTTCTCATTGGCACAGTTGATAGAAGAACAAAGGAAGTGTCTATAAAATTAATTAAGGCGTATCTGACTGTTTGTGATGTTTACTTCTTAAGTGTAAATAATAAGATATTTCTTATACTAGTGGCATCATCCTTAAACTCTTGTTTCGGTAGGTGGGAGTAAAATGTTTAAAGAGAATGAGGTCGGTATATCTTACTTTCGATACTCTTTTTCTGAATATTAAGATATGTATTTATCTATTTGAGTGTATATGAATGCGAAGGAGGATTTTAATTCTTGTTTTAAATTACACAGTAATAGAAAATAAGATGCCGTGAATATTCTTTAAATTTAATTTAGTATATGCTTCGGATTCAACCAGAATATCAGTTCGTTTAACTCCCTGATTTGCGAGTTTCAAATCTATAATAGCTAATAAAGTAAGATGAAGACATTCGTTTACTTTTTACAGGGTAGATAGAAAAGTAATATTTTCTTTTTTCTCAGTTCTTTATTCGATGAGTGATAACAAAATAATTGAAAAAAAGAATATATTTATGAGAAGAAAAAAAATAGGAGATTCGACTTTTTTATAAAATTGAATTTTAACCTAGACAATTTTACACTGGTGTAAGAAATTAAGAGAATTTGCAGATTAGGTCGATTATCTCTAGAACTACTGAACCGATTTTAATGAAATTTGATATGTACATACATTGGTACAATACAAAACAAATAACCATTCAATAATTGTATTACACACGCATGATCGTGAGTAACACTCGTTGGAGTCGGAAGGTATGAAACAGCGGCTGCAGAATAAACAAAAAAATGGGTTAATAGATGGGTTAATAGGGGATATGGTCCCCTCTTACAGATATACAGGTCTCGCAGCGTGATTTCATACTTGAAATAAGGCAGTTTATCATTTCCTGTGGCAATTGGTCCCACTCATTCAGCAACGCTGTTTTCATTCCCTGGATGGTTCTCGGAAGGGGTTGCGAGTTGCAATTGCCCTCCCCAGAGCGTCCCAGACATGCTCTATAGGGTTATGGTCTGGAGATTTGGCTGGCCAATCCATCCGGCGAATATCCTCACTCTCTAGAAATTCGTCGACCAGAAGAGCTCTATGGGGCCTCGCGTTATCGTCCATTAAAATGAACTCAGGGCCAACTGCACCCCTGAAAAGGCGAACATAGGGCTCCAAGACCTCATCCCTATACCTCACACCAGTCACAGTGCCTCTTTCAAAAACATGGAGAGCTGTGCGGCCATCCAACATGATGCCTGCCCAGACCATTAAACCTCCTCCACCATAATGGTCGATTTCGCGGACATTGGAGGGTAGGTAGCGGGTCCCTGGTTCTCTCCATATGAACGTACGGCGAAAATCGGTGTTTAGGCTGAACCGGGACTCATCAGTGAAGAGAACGGTCGCATATTGATCCGTACTCCAATCTCTATGCTCTATACACGGATTCTCCTGTTCGTAGAAGTGAGCGGGACGCAAACAGCAGGTCTTCTTGCAAACAACCCTCTCCCATAAAGTCTTTTGGAAACAGTCACCCTTGATACACGGGTTCCTATGGCTGCATACAAGTCACGAGAGAGCTGAGAAGCTGTAGCCCTGTTGTGTATCGCTTTATAAATTAAATAATTTAAATTAAATAAACAGTGAATTAAATACCTTAATAATTTTCTCCACCTAGTGTTTAACTTTGATGAGTGTCATTAGATTAATTTTCGCGTGAATTAATTGTAGTGGCACTCATGAAATTTGAGCAAATGATAAATCATGCTTTATGTACTAAATGTAACATGCAGGAATTTAATGTATTTTAGTGTTTGATTGACTGACAATTTTAAATTTATTTTAATTTTTTTTTCATGTGGATTGACTGACTCAAGATAAAGTTGTTGTTTCTTAAATTAAGCTTTGTTTAGTCTTTTCATTTATTTTCCCCCCTTTTTCTTTTTTAAGTTTTATACGCTTAATTTTTCTCTTTATATATATATATATATATATATATATATATATATATATATATATATATATATTAATATTAAATTATCACGTATTGCTTTGGAACACAGAAGTGCTTCTCGAGAATCTTTAAAAAAATGGCGATACGGTTTATTCAGTTGCATTAAAACAAGTAATATAAAAACAAAAATTTTTAAAGTCAATTCCTACTTATTCCTATTTATACATAGCATATTTATACATGTATATAGGTCAACAAAGAAAAATTTGAGTGTGAACTAATAGTAGGAATTTAAAAAAAGGATAACCTGCCAGAACCTTGCCTACTGTGCGAGATTAGGAGGGGGGGAAAGAGAGAGAAAAAGTTTGTCAGGTTGGGGATTAGATCCCGCAACCTAGAGGACGGGAGGAGCCCGCGCTACCGCAGTGCTACCGTATACAGAGTAACAACAGGGAAATTCCTATTCAAGAGCAAGAGACGCTCTAGGTCTAAAACTAAAATCGATTAATTAAATTTAATTAATGAATTAATATATGAAAAACTGTATTAACATCAAGTGTCATCCACTACAAGTTTAAAAAAATGTATTTGAACTTGAGTGGATGAATAAAAAGTATTTTATTAACGATTGAAAATTTGAACAAGATATATATAGGGAGAGTGTGAACTAATAGTAGGAATTGAAAAAAGAGACGATTTTGCCCACTTTTTGCAAAGGAATATGCTGATAAGAGGACCACATGGGGTTTCCCCATATGGTTGTACCCGGATGTGAGAGGGTCTTGGACATGCTTGAGGAGAGCAACAGCACAGATGATGTAATTAAAAGTACCACGTGGAATGGACTAAAAAAAGATTATAAAAGGGCAGCACACAAAAAATACGGGGACTTTTTTCCTTTTCCTGGTTGTCTGCCTGACGGAAGCTCTAGCTGGATGTCTCTGTCCTAATCAATGATGCCGTTTGTTCGGAGTTGACGAGAATTTTCGAAAAACGCCATTATGATGAATATTGTTGAACAAAGACCCTGGACTTTTTTTTTTTTTAGTAGTCCTTTATATGAAGAATAATGAAATATTTCCACGGTTGTGGGAGAAATGTTCCTATTCTATCCTTTTTGTAAAAAAAAAAACCAAAGTAATATATATCTCGATATTTCAAATAATTCAAACATGTCCATTCATTCAGTTAAATGAGCTATAAACTTGAGCATTTAAATGAATGTTTTCAGGTATCGTTTAAATTGATTTTAGCTTTTCTTTGATGTATTATCTACGATATCAAACAATGGTAATAGAGGAAAATTTTATTTTTGTAGTTTAAACTATTATTAATAAAACGTCTTCTAGAGACAACGGTTCCCTTTCAATCTTTCTCTCCAAATGACTGATTATCAGTGTTTCGAGAACTTTTTATGAAACATCAAGCAATAAGAAAAACTATTTTCTATCATTAAAAAAACAAATTGCCGGGGGGGGAAGCTAATATTGTGGTTGCAACCAGTTATCTATATAGATTAAACAGTTCCGTAACTGACTTACTGACAGACTGACAGATATCGCACAGACCAAACCGCTGGAAATAATAGGTTGAAATTTTGAATGGCGATTTTTCTTATAGTGTAAGGGTGCACTAAGAAAGATTTTTGAAAAATTCTTCTTACATTTTTTAAAATTAAATTTTTATGCTGTTTCTGTAACATTCGAAGAAACTTTATAATTGCAATGAATTATAAAGTTTCTTCGTTTTTGTAACTTTATAATTCATTGCAATTATAATAATAAACCTCGGATTATTATTATAATTGCAATGTTTGCAATTATAATAATAATCCGAGGATTATAAAATTTATATCACTAGAAAGATCCTAAAAATTCCCTTAAAATGAAATCTTTTTGGAATCTTTACCTCCCTTTTCTGATTTTTGGTGAATTTTTAAAGATTAATTTTTAGAATTTAATTTATTAAATGCTGGTCACGTGTTTTAGATTGATTTTAGCTTTTCTAATTGATTTTAGCTTTTATTTAAATTGATTTTAGATTTTCTTTGATGCATTATCTAAGATAGCAAGCAATGGTTATAGAGAACATTTTTATTTTTGTATTTTAAAACATTATCAATAAAACGTCTTCTAGAGGCAACGGTCCCTTTCAATCTCCCTTTCCAAATGACTGATTATATGTGCATAATTTAATTGTTTCATCTTTATCCGCTTCGTTCTTTACGGCGCTGCCTCCAGCCCGCGCGAATCACCCCATATACCCGACGCTTTCTTTAATTTACCTATCCATTTCTAAAAGAGCCAGGATATCAAAAAAATTTACGAGTCGCATCTCGACAAACATCTGTGCCTCTCGCCGTGTGCCCCATTAAGAAAAATCCCGCCTCACCTCCGTACCTATGAAGATCCCCGACAATCGCCGAGGCGCGAGAGATTTTTAGAGTCAGGGTGGGCCGAATGACAGGCGGCCGATGATGAAGATGTGCCAACTCGGCGGGCTCGTAAAATTTTACGGTCCGCCAGCTTTGCATAGAGCGTGGGCCCGCGCGTTTATGGTTCCCGGGCCCCGTTGTTGATCAAAGGGGGCCCGAAATGACTCCATATTCCGGAATTAAAACTAATAAACGTCCGGAATGGTTCATCAGCACATGTTTTTGATGAGTTTGGAGTCGCGCCCTCTCGGTGCTGTGTGTCATGGGCGGTGCGATGGGAAAAAAAATATAAAAGGATGGACAATTATATTCGAGGGATATTTAGGTCATGCGGCAGGGAAGAACGGGGATTTATGGACTGGCCAAGTCTATACGGAGAGAGAAACGGCCTTAAGTGTTAGGTAGGGCTGGAATAATGGAAAAGGAAAGTTTTTTTTTATCCATCTATGAAGCTATAAACTTTTAGAGCGTAAAGCTTTTTAAGATGATAATTTTCAGGCGTTGTTTGAATTGGTTTAACCTTTTCCTTTTCATAGATAAGCATTACAGAGCTAACGTGTTTTCAAACGCAAAATTCGTAAATATCTATATATATAAAACGCGTAGGTATGCGGCACAAAAATCGACGATATTTCTACACTCCGAATGGCAACGGCTGCAACTACCAGATGTAAACATTATAGGCCGTCCGCACTGGTGTCAACATGGATTTACGCACTGAAATCAGGAATGCACGAAAGCGAGCTGCACGATCAAGTGAAATTTGGGAACAGTCTCAAGAAAGAAAGTCAAGAAGAAATAATTCATTAAGTGAGAGCATAAATGATCACGAAGTTAGGCTTAACCGTAGCCGGTATAGCAACCGAGAGCCAGTAATAGTTAATTTTCTACACTTTTTTCAGTACCTGATGAATTTTTACTCCATTTTTATAAGTGAAGAAATTTTTCCCAACAATTTATTATTTGATATGATTAAGTGTAGATATCTGAATTGTGAACAGTAGTACATACAGAGAGCGATGTAACCACACTATATTTTTGTACTTGCTGAGTTTTTACTCCATTTTTTAAGAGAAAAAATTTTCCCCGACAATTTCTTATTTGATGTAATGATAAAGTGTAGATATCTTAATTCTGAAAAATAGTACATACAGAGAGGGATGTAATTTTTAAAATCATTGGTGTTGGGTTTCTCAGTCTTATCTTTAACTCTGTTCTGAAGAAATGGAAATTCACATTTTTTAATCACGATGTTTTAGAATCAGCCTTATAGATAATACCCCTTAACACCGTACATTTATGATGACAGGTAGTGGTAAGATTCCTTACATTTGTTATTTTCAGTTGAGTTGTTTTGCAAAAGAAAATATAAAACTAAAAGCGACCATGGTGGTCGCGCAGCGGCTAGTTCAATTTAATTTGAAGTTTTAAAATTACTTAAATGAGTTTCCAGTTGAGAATTGTAAATTGTTTAAATAAAAATTGTTCAAGTCTAATTTTCCATTTCATTTTCATTTGAATTGTTCAATTCAAATTATGACGCCCGGTGGCGTAGTGATTAAAAGATTCAAACTGCCACACCACAGATCCAAGGTTCAATTCTGTGACTGGGCAAGGTCGACTCAGCTTTTTATTCCTTGAGTGGATCGATAAAATGAGGACCAAGCATACTTGGGAACTAACTCTGGGGGTCCCCCGTCAGGTTGACCGCCTGACGAGACATATGCTGTATGGCACCCGTAGCCCACGGCCAAGAAAGCAGAAATGGGCACCACCGGCCTTGGTCCACACGGACTGTTGCGCCATTAGTTTGGTTTTTTTAATTCAAATTATTTGATTTGGTTTAAACTTTTCCCTTCTACACTATAATAGATAAGCATGGAAAAGCTGACGCCTTTTTAGATGAAAAATTCGGTTATTGTTTAACGTGATTTGAACTTTTCAGACTGTTACATCGAAGAAGGTAAATCAACCAAAAATCATCAAATGTGCCCAGTGTTGATCTCAAAAAATTGCTTCTCAACGTAATGAGGAACTGTTAATTCCCATTGTGAAATTAAATCCGATTTTTGATCATATTTCTGAATTGATTCTAAATTGATTCTGATTTCCTATCAGTAAAATAATGAAATCATATTTGATTCTCCATAATCTATACTTGAATATACTTGTTGGCTAAATGGGTTATGAGATCTTTATTTATAATTATTATGAACGATTTCTGCTCACTTGAGATTAGAAGCAAGTATGACTTGTGCTCATGTGTTACATTTCTGATTACATAAAGTGATACCTTATTAAAATTAAAGTATAAAGAGGGATTGTATTACTTTGATAAAGCTGTATTTACACACTGCATAGCATTTCTTGATCTTTTATCGCTATTACACAGTTAGGGGGGGGGGCGGGTAATTCTGTCCTTGGATTTCTAAATATTTGAGATCTGGTTACCGTTGTGCCGTCTGTCCCTCAATTTTCCTCTTCTCTGACTTTCTTAGATTATTTAAGAATGAAAGGTCAGTGTCAAAATATAAGCAATGGGATTTGAAATCATGCTAACTGAAAAATTCAGATGAAGAGATTTAAAAACACTTAATTCGAAGAAGGTGAATGTAAGTTTTATGAATTATGTTTAAATACAGAATTATATTTATTATTATCTTTAAGAAATATTTATTTAAAATGGAATGAGTGTTTGATAATATAGGTGAAATATAAAAATGTAAAGGAAAAATAAATAACTATGCTTGTAATATGTGACTACAATTACGCCAAGTTTCGAACAGGAATCTTTCTGAATGAACTTTCATCCATAATACTGTCATTAAATTCCAGGGTATGAGTACACAGTGCACATTTAAAACTCAGAGCTAAGTATCTGTGCACTAAGTAGCCTCTGGGCGTAACTAAGCATTACTTTCATAGCTATGATAATATGTTTCTAATGTTTTATGTACTTTAATGTTTTATACCATAGTTACCAATTTTATATTCAAATTTATTTAATTGTTAATAATACCATTTATTTTTTTAAATATTCGTACACTTTAAATTATCGATACGTTCATTTCGAAACTATCATATTAGTTTCATATTGATACTTTATACGTAATGTGCAATACTAACCTCCTTGTCGTTGTTGCTGTTACTAATCCCCCCTGATCTAGCGGCACTAGATTTGGTCCACGAATCCATAAATCCTTAGCAGGTCCATCAAATGGCGAGGATCGGTCATAAAATCCTTCCTAGATAAGTTTAGACAAGTTAGGATGTGACCAGCAGTGACCTGCTCATTATTACACTTTTAACAAATGGGAAAGGTTTTGTTTCGGTGCTCAAATTTTAGGCACTTCAAGTGGCCACTTGCAAACCTAGAGATAGCAGTCTGTTCAGCTCTAGCAACCTTGAAGGCAAGAGCCCTACCAGGGCAAAAAACAAGGAACCAGTCATGGACCAGGGAAGATCTCCAAACACTCTGGATAAAAGATTTCCTTACGGAATCTGCCTCCTGATAAGTAAGAGCCGAAGAAGTTGATAAACGTTCAGCGGTACCCTCCCTTGCTAGGATGTCAGCCCTCTCATTGCCAAATAGGCCCACACGAGAGAGGACCCATTGCAAATGGATATAATATTCATAGAGAGAGGATCTAGCTGTTAAAGGATGGACAAGCCGGCTCTGTCGCCCACACTCGTCCAGTTGCTCAAATGCTGGATAGAACTGCAACTATCTGATAAAATTCGTGTATCGTTGAACTCGACATCAGTTCTAATAGATCTCAAACCCTCCTCTATGGCAAGTAATTCAGTACAAAAAACAGAACACGAGTCTGGATTTCTAAATTTGATTTTCATTCAGGTACTTGATGAATATTCCACTACCAGCTCGATTCTGATCGTCTTTGTTGCCATCTGTAAAAGTCTGGAGAGCATCCTCTGGAATGTTGTTTATCAACTCAATTGCCATTTGTCGTAGGTATTCGGGAAACTAACCGACCTAACTTACCCTACGAACCTAACCTACGAACTTATCCTACAACACTCCTTGTTAAAAGTGACCTAATATTTTTAACTTCTCGAGAAAAATGAGAAAACATAGTTATGTTTGTACCGTTGTTGTTTTTCTTCACGAAATTTTTAAAAAAAATAGTGAATACCTCATTTCGGGTTACAATATTTTTCAGGGTTGTTTAAAACCTGCAAATGCAAAATTAAGTGAGAAAATAATTAGAAACTTCAGAGATGACGTTTTAAGTATTGAAGGCAGAATATTCAGTAAACGCATACAAATATAAACACAATATACGGATGTAATTTGGGCAAATATTTTTTCTACGCAGGGGAATGTCTGTTGTAATTCTATATTTTAAAGATAAAAAGGCCACTTCTGTGAGAAAACTATTAAAATTTTAACAGATGATAACCAAATTTTTAGCTTGGTAATTCGAGCTGATTGCTAATTACATAACCAAATTTCAAATGAAACCATTTAAAATTTAAAAGAAAATTTTTGAAAATTCCTAAACTGCTAAATCAGAGGAATTATCAGGCGTTAAGAAATTTATAATTCTGTTAATTATTCTTTTTTTTCTTTGGAACAAGGCTTTTTTGCTCCAAAATTCAACTACTTTTCTCTGTTGCAGGAGTTTAACCTCTGATCTAATTCCCCACTCCACCCCAATCTTAGTTGAATCACTTGAAAAAGTGGATATAAATTTTAAAAAATTTGAATACGGAAATAAATAAATCATAAAGGTAATATTTCGAAGCACACTTGATGGTGAAATACGATGCCAACAAAATGCCGTAATGTTGGATTTTATTCGAGATTTATAATTACACGAGAAAAAAATCCCTGCCTTCAGCGATACGAATACCCACAGTTCAGAAAACGTGTTACAAAATTTATACGAACAACTCTATTAGATACAAAGGAGCAAAAAAATATCCCTACTATCTGTCAAAAGGGGGGAAAATGTCCAAAAATATGCACTTTAAAACGACGAAGAGCCGGGATTTCGCCAATAAAAAACGCCAGTTGACGAGGCGGTGTAACAAGATTTATAAAGGCCCAATAAAAACCATTTACAGCCGCGGGAAGTGCGCCGGACATTCATTCCCGGAATTGACACATCCGGGGGAATCGCATTTTGTAGTTTTCTAAATTCGTCCGGCACTGAGTGTTGATGTAATGGCTTTTCCGCTCCGGTTACCATTAGTCATTGAACCTCCTTTCGTCTGACGTTGGCGGGGAATGATGGAGACGTCCTACTTATAATGCGAGAGTGAGAAGTTTATGGGTTGGCGATTTTTGCGCTGCTTTTGGCGGAGGTCGGGAAGGATAGAGCTAACTTTAAAGAAACATAAAAAAAAAGGAAAAATTATCGCAAGTTTTAACCCACGAGGAAAGCATTCGGGTGGACCAGATCGGGTGCATCCGAAACTATCATAAATTTCATTTCCTTTTTTGCCTTGGCCTTACATTACAATAGCTGGTTTTAACTCACAAATTTATTTTAAAAGAATAAAAGAAACGCTTAAAAAAATCAGAATTGCTGTATTTTCTAGCAAGTAATGCGGATGAAGTATTTCTGATTATGCCATTTGACGCATTTTGCTATCTCTGTCATGATGGCTATATCACGATGAATGCATGTGTTTGAAATGAATGAAGTTTGAATATGTGCGGCAAAAATTTGAAGAACTTCTGTCAAACACATACCGAAACTCAAAACGTAAAAAATCTTTTGCAATTAGTATTAGTTCCGTTTCCAATGGCTTTCTGTTATATGCATGGGAAATGCACTTCTCGAAATAAAGATAATAAGGATAATCTCGAAATAAAGGAGAGCAGACTGTTCTCACACGGGCAATTTGAACAATTGGGTTTGATTGCTCTGAGCTCAGTAAGATGAATATGTTTAAATCATGAGTCCAATGCATTGCTGGCCTTAAGAAAACGCACTACATACTACCAGTTATAAAAGTTTAAATTAAAAGCAACTCCTACGGAAGGTGGTGTTATTTAACGAATCTCACCAATGTCCCGAAAGTCCCCCGATGCTATGTCGGGCTCTATTTAATTCACTAGTGTCTCAGCAATGAGTCTGTGCAATGAGTCTGATAGATCATACGTCAGCTCCATGATGGCAGCGGCTTAGAAAGATGGGTGACAGGAAAGATTGACCGATGGGTGGAGCCGTTTGAAAAACGCAAATGCTTCCTTACCTATCTGCGGAATCATTATCTTTTGGTCCTGAATTGTTAACACAAATCATTGTTAGATTATTTACGGAACAAGGATACAAGGTGTGTGGGTGTGCGCGCGTGCATTGGCGGCTTATCATTAAGAACCACACGGGCCTGGGTCCACTAGTAATTTACATTTTCTTTACTCAAAAGAAAATCGATTAGGTTCTCTGCATCAAATCAATTAGATTCTCAGGAAATAAACTGCCTTGAAAAATCGTCTAGCTTTAGTTAAAAGTAAACTATAATTTTCAACTATCCTGGAAAATTTTGTCGATTAACCCTGCAAACATATATGTTTTTCGCTACTCTGTTATTTTCGTTACTATTTAAAAGTCAACTATGAACTTTTTCCTCTCCTAGAAAATTTTGTCTGTTAGCCTTTTAAATATTTTAAGATGTATTTTTTCATTACCTACTTTCATCTTAAAAAGTGCTTTTCATGAATTACTCCAACATCTAGTGGGTAGATCAAAAGTACCTAAAACATACAGTCACAGACGAATTAACAACACACTAGAAAATGGAATAATTCACAAGTGCCGCCACTAACACTTATTGAGTTGCAAGTTAGATAATGGAATAACCAATCTCAAACAATTGGAGTATCAAAAGAGGGAGTAAACGAAAAACTCCCTTTGTAAAGCTGTTAGCTTATGTGACTTGAAGGGTAATGACCAAACTTGAATGGTATATTTGACCGTTGCACTGTATTCTTCGAACGATAATATTTGGCAATTTAATGCTAAATAGATTATGATACTTTCTTTGACATGTCAATGGGAAAGGAAGAGCTGGACAGGGTTCACGCAGCAAAAGTTTTACAAAATAATTTTAAATATATTAACCCTATAACCACTTTTCAAAGAAAAACCTATGTGCGTTTTTTTAATGTGAATAGCAACGAGGCAATATTTTTACCTGAACCAACAATGTAGTGCATTTGTAAATCCTTGTAAAGCTTTTATTGTCTTTCTACGGATGCTTTCAAAGTTTGACATTAATATTTTACCGAATGTATTTACAATTAATTCAGTGGAAATCTAGTATGGAATTTTGCTTTAAGTTTGGCCAATATGGCAGGCTTTATGCTTTTTACCAACTTCCTGAGCTCTAAATTTTGAGCCACTGTTCGTAATAGACGATAGTTCTTTCCACCAGCCCACTGCGGAAAGCACTTTGTCAGTAAAGAGTAAAAATTTAGAGAAATTCCGCATTAGGAATTTCTCCCTCCAGTGTTGTTTCCAACGCTGCGGGCACTTTGTCTATTACGACATTCGCCCATCCACACCACGAATTTGTTGGATTCTTTATTATGGAATCACCGTATAGGTGATTCTATATACGGGACGCATGCAAAATTGCCCCTTACTGCTATTTGTGCTTTATTTACGTTGGATTTCCTGTTTACACCTTATAGGTGGTTCAACATAGCTCCCTAGTCTCAGCCTTGTCCGATCCAGGTGATGGCCGAATGGCCAGGGTGCTAGCATTCGGTTCAGAACCTGTGGGTTCGAGTTCCACTGTTGGCATGGATGTTTGTAGCCTTTCGGAATCGGCTTTAAACTGTAGGTCCTGGTCAAATTAGCTCTCGTGTAGCAAAAAGTTGACCGTTGCTAGAGTTGCTAAGTTGTTGCTCTCGTGTAGCCGAAAGTTGTCGTAGCTTTCCAAACTAAACTCAGCCTTGTCCTCGGACAAGCGGGAATCGACCCACAACCTGGCGGTGAAGGCCTGCGGGCCAAACCACTACGTTACTAATCGCTAATTAATACCTTGCTGAGGAGTCCATAACAAAGACGAAACTTAGATCAAAGACTACCTGTACGCTGGAAATGCATATTTTTCTTTTCAGTCTATTATCAGGGCCCGACTTAGCCTAATTGGGGCCCGGGGCAAAAACTTCTTTGGGGGCCCCCCTCTGCTTCACTACTTTAGTAATGAAGAACTTAATACTTAATACTAAACTTTCTATTCCATTTGGGGGCCCCCTCTGATGTAGGGGCCCGGGGCAACTGCCCCGTATGCCCCTGCCTTAGTCAGGCTCTGTCTATTATGGCACCTTTTTAGAGGCTTAACAAAAAGAAATGGCTGAAATGAAACACTTGAGACATCATCGGCCTCAAAACTTAGGTACACATTTGAAAATAGGAGAAATTTTTTTTATGAAATTGGTAAAACAAACGGAAATTTTTCGTAAAAGGAGGAAAAAATCATTCTTCCCGTTTTATTGCTTGTTTAGTCGTATTAAATTATAGACCATAACTGGTTGCAACCACAATATTAGCTTCCCCCCCCCCCCCGGGCATTTTTTTTTTTTTTTGCATGATAGAAAATAGTTTTTCTTATTGCTTGATGTTCCATAAAATGTTCTCCAAACATTGTCAAGTAGGACGTACTCAGTATTCAATAAAATGCATCAAAGAGCAGGGATAAAAAATCTATTTTCCTTTAATAGTTGCACGGCAGTTCAAAGGCAAAAAATTCTCTCCCAGTAAAACAAAAAGCATGTTAATAATGTCATAAAAATGTTAACATTTATATCATACATTCCGTAATATACGTATCTTTTTTTATCGGCAAAGACATTTTTAATATTTTTGGGGCGATTGATTATGTTAGCAGACAAATAGAATATGAAAGGCCTAAGTTTGATTGATGAACTAACACTAAAGATCTAAAATGACTAATCAGTTACATGAAGGGCATGAGTTAGTTAGTTAAGGAATTAGTAAACTGAAGAAGGCTAACACGGAAATTACCCTTTTTTCATACACAGATTTTACGCTGTCTTACCTGAAAACTCTGATATAGTTGCACCACCGACTTGTTACAACTGCAAAACTATTGCATCAACTAATTTCTATTTCAATTAAAATGGTAGATTATTCCTTTTAACTTAATTTACAATTAACAGAACATCTTGACTTATATTTGCTGACTGCAGTTGTCAGAAATAATCTATACTTGTAACAATTACTTTTAATGCGTTTCTTTGGATCTAGATGTATCTCTACCACGATCGATAATTGCTATAATGAGCTGGTAAGTTAACTACAGAGAGATTTTTTTAATAATGTTTTAATAGGTAATCCTTCAAAGACTCCTATTTAAAACATGCATATTGTGTAAGTTAATTATGAAGCATCTTCTCCTTATGTCATAAATATCCCCCAGATTTTATTTTAGCGACACTATTGAAATTTCTCATGTTTACGCAACATTTGATTCAATTGCTTCTTCTGCTACAATGCTACCGCAATGCATTGTGCAGCATGCAGCTTTCATGGGGATTAATGCACCCACAGTCAGGCAGAATTAATATATTCCGATATTACAGCTAAAGGAAATTAATGTATACGCTATGCAGATCATATTACAATGCATAACACCCATCCGTTACACTTATTAGTGTAATATATTCTGTAATACACACTGAAGAGTCTGTTATACATTAATAATTTCGAAATTTGAATGATGATATGTATGTGTGTCAAATTTCTCCAGAGTTGGTGTATGAAATACCTAGTAAATATTTTATTCGCTATAACCAATCCAGTTGAAGTTGCCTTGCAAATTCGGACGAATACTGTAACCTTCTGTTTTCTTAATGCAGTAGAATTTATGGAAATACAAATATCATCTGTAATTACGTATGGAAGATAAGTAAATCAAAAAAGATTTAACTATATTATTTGTTCCCTTCTGAGTAGATTAAAAATTTATCTACACATGTTTCATGGCCCTTTGCATTAAAAGGTGCATTGGCCTTTATACTGTTGGGTAGTCGGATTCACTAACTTCAGTGTTAATTATAGACCATAAATCATTACCTTACTTCACTGTTAATCATAGGCAGGAACTTGTTGCAAAGAAAATATGGAAAACTAACTTATGTAAAAATATTTTACCGATGATTGTCGACCTGGATTTAAATATTTGTTTTTAATTGTACTCCGTATATATTAGGGAAAGAAATATTTTACTCAGTTATCTTTTTCATTCATTTAAAGAAACTCATTTAATATTTTAAAATTTGAATTATTCCGGGGGGAAATGGGGTATAACCTGTTTTAAATGCACATAATTTCCTTTGGTAGACGAAATTTCTAAGACTATAAAGTTGTTGTTTTTTCTCTACCAAGTGCATGTGGCTAAATTCATAAGTTTATTCTGTAGCCAAATGGCAATGCTGTTCAGTGTAGAATTCAGAAATATCAGTCGAGACCGCAGATCTTCCGATGTTAAACTACATATGACGGTAGACTTTTGCGTAAAGAATGCATAGTTTTTAAAATGTTGACTTATTTTATAATTTATTTTTTACAGGGCCTTATATTACTGACGTCTATTGCTTCTCATTAAAGTCTGGGGTTTTTAAAAAAATTTTTAGTGCTTTGCATTTAAAGATTTATTTTTAAAAACGAAAAGAGAATCCAAAATTTCTATGCATTTCCTAATCTGGGACTTTGAAACTACAGAGAGGAAAATTTCCCATAGCTAACGTGAAGATTAAAAATCTGTGAAGTCAATGAAGTCCTCTGGAGTTCGTTCTTCTGACAGACAAATGTATATTCCGTGTTTAGCCCTTCAGCCGTGGACGATTTTCATACATTTCTGTACAAAATCGCTGGCAAAATGTACGCCTTGTATGGGTTTATCTTTAGATATTACCGTTTAAGTGTCTTTTATTGGTATCTAATGCAATAAAAAATGATGATAAATGAATAAAAATGAAAATTAGTGGAGAAAAAGAAAATATACGCTTGAACTGCTCAATTTTTTAATACCGTATTTTACGGCATATAACGCGCACTTTTAATACAAAAAATACCCCGAATTTTACGGGTGCGCGTTATACGCCGGATATAAAAATTATAGATTTAAAAGTAAGGAAAAAATGAACATAAAAAAATTAGATTTCTACATGTACCTAAATGTTTATTTAGAAGAAATGACATACCTTATGAACTAATTATCGGATAACATTAATAAGTTGTCGTATTCGTCTTCCGTTATATCTTCAGGCACATCATCGAATTCTGCTTCTGAAAGAGAGTTCTGAAAGAGAAAACATCTGACTCCTAATTCCGCGAATTCATTCGGATCAGAAGTGCGTTCTTACCCCCTGTTTGTAGAATTATTTACTCCCTCAAGCATTTCCCCAACACACATATTGTTCCTCTTATCACTTGTCAATTCAGTATAGCAATGTTCGAAAGCCTAGGAAAAATCCTTCGAATGAATGACTTCAAAAGATAAGAGCATCGCACGTGTACATTTCAGGTTTCTTCGCCAAGAAAAGGGTGCGCGTTATATGGAGAATATATCTAAAAATTAAAAAATGTAGTTTAAAATTATAGGTTCGTGTTATACGCCGGAAAATACGGTAACTACATTTATTTGCTCATGGAACAATTTTGACAATAAAACATGTCGTGGAGTCAATATTATTGAGAATGATCTCTTAGAATCTTTTCTACGAAGCATAGTTGTTGAAATTACGTCCCCCTGTTTATAGATAATAAAATTGCTGTTTAGAGGCTCTAAAAATGCAATGCAACTTCAAAAAAGCATTACTAATCTTAATTAACAAAAAAGTTGAACGGTAATCCAGATTAGGCCGTAATTGGAGGATTAGGCCCTGTTAGCATTGCTTCCGGAGCGGGGTGTACAGTTCATTCGTTGGCTCCGAGATTTTCGATAAGACCTGGGATTGGTTTGATATATCACCCGGTCATTGCGTTAAGCTCTGCGACTGGTTAATTTTTTTATTGCTGACATTCCGCTCTGGCAGCAATGGGAACAAGGCATTAATCATCCTTCGCATGTGTGAATTTGTCCATATAGATAATCTCGTGTAATCTGCGACCGAAGGACTCCTATTTGTTCAGAAGTAACCATTTATGTATTCTGTTGAGTATTTTAAGAAGCTTTTCTTTTCAAATTTAATATATTCCATAGCATTCCTGTAAGTGGTTTGTAGATCAAATGTTTAATGATACAGGGTATCTGGGTTAAAGGTATCCAAAAGTTATGACTTACTTTTATGGACCTACCCATTAGAATTTTAAAAATATTTATTTAAATCCAAAGAACATCTCACCAAGTTTTAATATCAATCATAGTATCATAAAATTCGATGCGTACATCTTTTGTAGAACGAATGACATCTACAAATGGTAATCCAGTTCTCTCCAAGTGTTTCGTAGAATATCAGGAGTGATTAGACTTTTTTACTTGGGATTCATTGAATCCGCTGTGTATAAACAAAAAATTGAAACTGTGGATGAGTTAAAGAAGCGTATCATTCAAGCAGTTCGTGTAATAACTCCTGATATGCTACAAAGCACTTGAAGAGAACTGGATTACCATTTAGACGTTTGTCGTGCTACAAAAGGTGCACACATCAAAATCTATGATAGTATGACTGAAATCTATGACTCATATTAAAATTTGGTGAGATGTTCTTTCTATTTAAATAATTTTTTAAAAATTCTAATGGGTAGTTCTGTAAAAATAAGCCATAACTTTTGGATACTTTTAGCCCAGACTGCCTGTTTTTCTTACCAAATATTTTGTTTACGAATTGAGAAATTGTTTAATAGTTCCTGCTTATTTTTTTTAATTCATAGAAAAAGAATTAACCAAATCATTTTCTAGGCATTACAGACTATCCATTTTCAGGGAAGTACTAATCATAGGGAAACATTAGTCAACATTCGTCTGTTTTTATAAATTTCTTCAGAAGACAGACTGCTTACAGAGGACATTTGGACAGAAAATGTAATTTGTCTATTTCAATTACACACAAAAAATTGTTTTAGACATATGAATTTTGATAGGATTTTAAATATTTCTACTCATAATTTATTCAGAAGACGACAAATATTTTTATCGTTATGTGTCCAATTCAATTTATAAGATAAATTCAACAGAAAATTAAAGAAAAGAGCCTGAAATTGAAATACATTACAAATTAATACTAATACAAATGAATTAATGTTTTTTCTCTTCATCTAAATATATAATTAATTCGATGTAAATACAGATAAGAGATGGAAAATGATTTTTAAATCCAAAATGAGAAAAAATTTGAAGCCAATTAATGGAATGAAAAAGAATTCAGAAACTATCTGCATGTGCTTTCCTATTTTTAATAATTTGAAACTAAAACAAAAAATAAAGCATATAATTTGCGTAGTTTTTTTTCATGCTATAAATTTACTTGCTTATTATAAAATGACTGCTGTGGGTTATTTATTTATAATCAACAACATCTGTTTAGAACGTTTTTTTACCCCCTTCTTCGTGCATTCAAAGAAACATTTTTTGCTCAAAAAAAGTTAATACAAATCGGCAAATGATGAACAGATTTCAAACCATAAACAAAAATGTTAAAACTTCATTGATTTATTATAAGTTTCTTGAGATAATTTATTTGTTTTTATGGTTTGGTAATGAGATTTAAAATATAAAACATTTTTCGCCACGGCCAAAACAGATTGAGTCATACAGATTAGATTGAATCATATTTAGATTAAATAACTAGTCGCACTTGACTAATTTATAAATGTCACGGAGCAATCATAAGATTTCTTTATCAACAAACTATTCCATTATAATTTTTTTATTAGAGATGAATATTTCATATCATTGTATTGTTCTTGCAAAGAATTCAAAGATAAATTGTAATTAATATCAATAATTACTATATTTACAACAATGATACTTATTAAAAAATTTATATAAAAAATTAAACAAATATGTGATCCAACAAGATAAGAATGCAGGAACTGTTCTTAACACCAAGGTTTTTTTTGTTTGTTTTTTCTTTTAAGGGTAACTCTGTTTTTTAAAAGTCGTCACTGAATATTAGTTTCCTCCACATAACAAAGAAAAAATAAATGAAGCGTATAATTTCCGGGAAATCAGTTTTCAACTACAATTTTCTTGAAAATTATAAAATGTTTCCAGACAGCATGACTAAACTCTGGCTGTAAAGTGACTTCTAAATTTAAATGACATATAAAAATTTATTTATCTTCTGACATCAAATTTTTTTGGCACAAAACATTGGTAAATGAGATCCTGGAAATCAAGGGCTACACTACGAAATTCACCCCCAAAACATACCCATGACAAATTTATTCTGAAAACCTTTGAATTTCAGTGGTCATCTATCCATCAAGAAGAAGATCCTTTTTCTACTCCAGGACCGGCTTTAGTTGCTTTCAGATAAAATGTGGGTGTAGTAAAATGTCATTTCTCATGGGAATCTCACGTTTTCACTTAATGAATTTAAGCCCCTTATATCATTAAATCCACTTTCTTCGTACAGTTTATGGAAATTGTGTAGAAAAGCTATGATTCCATGCGTGCATATCATGGAATGTGTGAGTTAATACGTTGCTGTGTTTTGTACATAACTACTTTTCTTTGTTCATATTCCATTCACCATTTCTCGTCATAATTTATTCGTAAAAACTCTACACAACCCTTACCATGGTACAGAAAACACAGAAAAGAAAAGATCATGCTTATAAGGTAGCATAGCATAACTACTCGACCGAAATGTTTAGGATGTGGAACCAGCGAGCTGTCAGAGTTTCACTCTTCTGAGTTACAGGTTCTGACTTAAAGGAAACTTGTCTTAATACATATAGAGAATAAGCCCTTCTACCCTAACTTTGGGTATGTATATCTTGAAGTGGCAGTCTAAATAATTTTATTCAAACACAGTTCTTACATATCAACAATGTTTATTCAAATATTTGCATTTGTAAATTTTGTTTTTCAACATAAAGTAAGCGCTCTAGTAATACGAGATATATTATATTTATGCAAGGGAAATACAATTCAATATATTTTCTGGTATAACTATTACTGCAATGAAAATACAACTTGAGATACTCACAAATACTTCGGAAAGTCGACGAGCAGTGCTGCCTCGTAAACTTTAAGCCTAACAAGAACTCGCGTAGGTTTGAAGCAACCTAGCTCTGCCTCGAGCGGCTGCTCGCAAAACTCAACTATTATTAAACCAGACTCTAAGCCTAGCTCCAGCTCGGTACTTCGTTTCGTCAGCTCTACTCCTCCTTTCACGTCCCCTTACTTTCTCAACACTTCGTTGACCTTTCTTAAATCTAGCTGCTTGGCATTTGTACCAACCGCGCATACTGAAATTAGCATACCTAAAGCGGCTTCTTTAACTTTATTCACTTAAAAGTTCGATTATTGGGAATCGAATCTTATGTAAACCTTACACATACACATAATGAACAGTTCTTCAATTTCACAATAAACTAAAAAGTAGCTTTAATCACACCTAATGTTCCTCGGCCTGACGATGAAATATTAAGTAGTTCAAAACATGTAGCCATCTTTTTTAACGTGGAATTGGAGAAGTGTCGTTTACGTGTCGCAGTTCATACGCAGTCGGACAGAAAATCAGCTATCTTCTAGACCAGTGGGGCGAAAACTCTTTCCGGCAGCCACCCACTTTCTTTAATAAAAATATCTCTCGACCCCTATGATAATTTTTTGGTGTTAACAATTTAAAAAAATTAGGAAAATGTTAACAGAATGAAAGAAGCCAATTTGACAGACTATTACGAAATTAGTGAACTGTAAATTCTGGGTATATATCTGCTCAACAAAATAACAACAAAAAAGAATCTTGGTCACCTTTTACACTTGTTTATTGCCAAATATCGTGCTACTAAAGCTTCATATTTAAAAATTTTGCATTTGCATTTCATTTCGGTAAAAATGAAATATTATTAAAATCAAAAAAGTGCAGGATTTCAAAATTATAAGATTCATATTAACACACTGAAAATTATAAACTTCATTTAATTTATCGAGCTAAAATAGAAAAAAATGAATGAGAAGTAGTGAGCCTAGGCTACAGATAATATTTGTTTAACATACGGTGAAATCGTTGAGGGTTCTACTCTCGTATCATTGTCCGGGTTGTCTTGATCATAGTTCGGTTTTTGTAGGTACTCATTTTGAGAACCCAGTCTCACACAAATAGGTAAAAGCAAACGGAAGCCATGGAAGCATTTGCAAGACCGTTTGACACCTTATTTAGCAATATCATATCATATATTTTCATATCATAGTTCGGTTTTTGTAGGCACTCATTTTGAAAACCCAGTCTCACACAAATAGGTAGAAGCAAACGGAAGCCATAGAAGTCTTTGCAAGGCCGTTTGACACACCTTATTTAGCAATATCATATCATATATTTTTTTTAACATATAGAGAAATAAAAATATTAAATATATGCATTTATAGAAAATTTAAAGCATATTTTTTAATTAAATAGTTCAATGATATAAATCGACTTCAAAGTGTCCTCGACATCATTAAACGACCCATTTCTTTCGCGACCTTTCTGTGGGTCTTGACCCACATTTTGCTCACCACTGTTCAAGACCAAGAGATTTAGCGGGAAAGCGAGGTTTTATTTAGACGGTTAAAAGTAGAGGTGTAGCTAATAAATGGTGCTGAGTTGAGGTAATATTGTTTTAAGCTACAGTTGTTGATCAATCTCTTGTTATAAATCTCGTATGATGCAGTTTGTCAGCTTGATTTTTTGTGACCATATTTCATTATACTCTTAAAAAGAGTGGTAATATATATATATATATATATATATATATATATATATATATATATATATATATATATATATATATATATATATATATATATATATATATATATATATTATCTTATTTGAGTTATGACTTATATTCATACCCTAGGAAGACATCAAGCAATTTGCTTATGGTAGAAAATTTCACTTCAAGCGTATAGTGATATTTTTCTGCCTTTATTACTTTGATGTACATTAGCTTATGCGCGGTGGCCCAGTTGGCAAGAGCAGCGGGCCAGTCATCTGAAAGTCCCTGGTTCGATGCTCGTCGCTGCAAATCCACCGTGTTCACTAATGGTTACCGGGGCACGTAAAATAGGTCGTGGCCGCAATGTCCTACAAGTTCTCAAATTTACCTCTGAAGGAGCGGGGTCAAGTATTCCAGTCTCGTCACTTGACTTAGTTCAAAATTACGGGACTGGTCATTTAGCCAAGTCGGACTCTAACCCTTGTGGTGCTAATTCAAAACAGGAGCCGCCCCTTTCAGCCCAATAGCCTTTTAGGACCTGATGAATGATACCTCCAACAAGGGAGGCATTAGCAGCAACAACAACAACATTAGCTTATAATGTATATTCTAATTCTATATACCGTCAGATAGTCAAATTGCTACATCTGGGTTATTGAATGGGTGTTTATTTTCTTTCTGCGGTGATTATCACAATTCAAGTGGGGAAAGAGACATGCTGAATTTTGAAACATGCTTGCCTTCCTTGTAAATACACCATTTCTGACCTCGAAACTACCCCATAGAATTTTCGCCACAATGTAAAATTACATATCTTGGCTACTGGTTCAATTTTTAGGTACTTTCCAAATAATACTAAAAATTGCCCCTTACATATAAGCTAGAGTTATCTTAAATTTTTCTTTACTTTATCTGATAATAGAAAAGCATATAATAGAAATAACATTTATTTGCATGTATATATTTAGTCGATTCCTTTACGCATGTATTCATATTTCACTCCCTTTGTAAATTAATACTACCTTCCTAAATTAACAAAATTTACTTCTTATTTTATCTTTCTATTCCGGCATTATGAATAAATACAGTAGAAAATTGGGTCTTTTCTAATAATTTTTTTCAAGTCAGTATTAGCCCGGAATTCGAATAGAAGACCATTAGCTTTGTGAACAAAAGTTAAAAAATTTTAGGCCTGACAATTTTGTTAATCATCTCAGTTCAGAAAGAAAACTATGAAACTGCACAGTTTTTTGGATTATTTTCTACTTGCAGTTTTTTATTTGAAAGAGAATTGGTTGTGCTCTACCATTAACATTTTTTATTACATCAACTCCTTTAAGCTTAGCATCTAATCTAACATTTTCAATACTTTAATAATGAATTCTGTCTGTTAAGCTACCAAGACTTATTTCCCGGAAAAAGTTCGTTAATGATTTCGATAATTTTATTTGTTTTTTAACTTTTATTTTTTACCATATATGTTTATTTGCTTAATGTTTCAACTGTTTTTGCATTAAATGTTAATATTTTACTTTTTATATTCGGATTTTATTCAGAAAATCATCTGTTTTTGCTTCATCATGTGCTTTTGTTCCTTTTTTTTCTATTAATTTAATCTTCCTGGTTTATAATCTTCAGCAAAGAAAATTTTTCCTATAAGCTCCTTCTTACCCTCAAAGTTTTTTATTACGAGTAATATTCTCCTTTTACTAATTATTCTACCAAACGTATAGTTCTGAAATGCCGATTAACCGTTACGCAGTCTATACGTGTTCTAGTATGAAGAGAGGAATAAACCTTTTTTTCATTACGTTCAAATGCCTTCTTTTTCCTTTCCAATTTTAAAGTTTAATGTTTTTATTTTAACTCACATTTTTCCACTTTTTTTCAAATTTATCATTTTTCTGTTCATCTTTTTGCTTTTCATTCTTTAGTAGTAAAAATATGTTTTTACTAATTTAATCTCTATTATTTTTATTAACCATTTACGATTTCCATAAATGTAATTATTACTTATTTTTACCCATTTTTTTCAGTAACATATATTTATCTCTGTAAATGCAGCTTTTAGTAAAAATTTAAGTCTAGAAACAACAATTGTGTTTACAAACAGTATTTTTCCTTTATTATTTTCATGAACGGGGCGCGATGGCCCAGTTGGCAAGGGCAATGGGCCAGTGATCTGAACGTCTCGTGTTCGATGCCCGTCGCTGCAAATCCATCTGCGTGTACACTAATGGCGGCTGGTGCAGGTAAAATACGTCGTGGCTGCAAAGTCCTCCAAGTTCTCAAATTTACCTCTGGATGTGCGGAGTCAAGTGTCCCGGTGTCGGCACTTGACTCGGTTCTAAATTACGTGACCGGCTTGTAGGGGGTAAATCTGGCCACCTATAGGATGCCCCCTTAAATAAATGGCCAGCAGTCACGGCTGCAAGTGTTATGGATTAAGTTCCAAAAATTGTCATAAGTAACAAAAACTACATATTTTCATGAACATCTGGTAGCTCTAAATCAGAACTCTATTTTTCAATTATATTATTTGTTCTTATAAAAGTTAAATTTTTGAATTAAATAAATGCATCATGCATTTTAATGAGAATTTTAACGAGCTGTTTCATAGAGACGTGACCTGATCCACATTATAACTTTAGCGTTAATTGAGTAGGAAATTTCACAAAGAAGATTCATTAAAATATATGGCATCAAAGGCTTCAAAAATTTGCTGTTTTGGGGTTTTCATATTAAGCTTCTTTACTACTTTATTTGTTCACAGAAATATGTTTGCTTGGAATAGTGCTCGGATATTTGATCGGAAAATAGTATATTTGCTTCAGAGGAAGCAAGGCAACTGTGACTTATCCATCAAATTTTGCAATAAATATCGAAGTACCATATGAACTTATTTTTAAACTTATTTATTAATAGATGGTTTCTTTAATTACTTACTTTTTAATCTTTTGGCTATCTACAATGAAAATTTGAAATAACGAAAGTGTCTTTTTTATAATCTTGAAGAAAAGAAAAAATATGTGGACATATTTCGTAAATAAATATAATATGGGTGGTATGGTTACTTAACTTACTTCCAAACACAGCCTGTTCTAAAAATTAAAGGCCGAATTTAGTTTTGTTCATTCTATATCCACAGACACCTGCTTAACCACTTCTTCCGAAATATCTCTCTAGATGTGAGACTTCAATCTATTCTTATACATTTTTCTTTTTTTTTTTTTTCAAAATATATCATAAATTTGCGTAAGGTATTTTTAGACCGATAGATTGCCCGTGAAGCTACTGATTTCCGGGAGTAAAACTTTTACGAGATTCTTGATCAGATAAAGCTGTTTCTGGGTAATGAGGCTTTAGAGAAATTGTTTAATAGTTTTCTTAAAATTTGATGGTTACGCATTCTTTGTGGTAAAATATGTACAGGATACAGAGAAAACTTAAACATTAAACTTGTTGTTGTGATTGATGCCCCTTGACCGACAGTATATTGTCAGTTCAAGTCCGTAACGGCCATTGGTCGAAGTGGTGTGGCTCCGTTTTTTAATAGCACCACAAGGGTCGGAGTTCGACTTGGCTAAAGGACCGGTCCCTTAATTTTGAACCGAGTCAAGTGGCTAGACCGAAACACTTGACCCCGCACCTTTAGAGGTAAATTTCAGAACTTGGAGGGCATTGCAGCCATGACAGATTTTCCCGATATTAGTGTAAACGGCAGTGGATTTGTCAGCGACCGGCATCGAACCAGAGACGTACATATCACTGTCTTGCTGCCTTTGCCAACAGGGCAGTTAAATAAAGGGAAGCGTTCATATTTCATAAAGGAATAGGGTTTGGTTCGGAGATCTACGGTCAATTTTTTGCTACACGAGGGCTAAATAGACCAGGACCTGCTGTTTAAAACCGATTCCGATCGGCTACAAACATCCATGCCAACAGTGGAACTCGAACCCACAGACTCTGATACCGAAAGTCAGCGCCCTTGCCCTTCAGTCATCGTCCGGCAAAGGAATAGGGATATGATTGCTATTATACTGACTTCCAAGGCCTTTTCTGGAGAGTAATTTTGGAATGTTTCCTAGAGATAAATTGTCTGGGCATTAATAGACGGGGGGGGGGGGGGGAGGGGTTGACTCTAGCAGAAAAATCGACCTTTTCAATAGAACGTCTGCCGACTAGTGAAATAAATTACTGACTTCAGCTTTGACAAAATAAAATCCGGACTTGTTCCGTCGTTGAATCTGCCCGAGTGCAGAGAGTAATTCCTTAAAGCTCTGGTGGTCTCCATGTGCTGTCATGAGAGGAAGAAGACGCTATTGCGCTTTGCATAATTTGCCTGATTTCAATTTAAAGAACGGATATGAAGTGAGAGGGATGTTGTTTCATTGCTATTCGCTGGTTCGTTAGTTCCAACGTTCAGCAGTTTTACGGCCGCTCATAATACGGAAGCTTTTTAAGATTTGTTGTGTCTTCATTTTAGTTGTTATGAATAAAAAAAATTTTAAGTTTTTATTTTGAATTGTTTTTTATGAAGTTTACTATTAGCATTTTTAAAAACATTGAACTAAGCGCTCCCACTGTGAATCTTGGCAAAGGAGAAGCATTGACACATAACAGTACTTTTAATTCCTATTTTGTTATTTGACCTCATTTTTTATATTTTAAGAATATATATCTTACCTAGAGCTTTTTTCCCCCTTCGATATTATCTTTTATCCAAGCATATCTTTCTGAAACAAAAATTTCTTGTGATTTCGGATTAACAGTTCCTGTGCGTGTGACGGAATATCCAGTGTTTAATTATGACAAGTGGCAACGGAAAATTTCGTCTTCATTTCGTCCAGGGAGCAGGACAGTTTCCTGCCCTTTAAACTAGTATATTTATGTGCGACGCATTCCTAAATTGTTCTACTTCGCTATTGAAAATAAGAAAACTACTTTTTTTTAAGCTACAGTGGAACCTTGATGTATATTGAACCTCAAGGGGATCGAGAAAACTTCTATTTCGATATACCGAGTTTAGATTTAATAATAACATGAGGGTGTTAGGGCCTGTTCACATAGTCCGTTGCGTTGCATTAAGGAAAAGATGACGTTGAGACGAAAATAAACCAATCATATGCCTCCAAACGATTAGCAATGAAATTTTTAACGCCTATGATTGGTTTATTTTCATCTCAACGTCATCTTTTCCTTAACGCAACGCAACGGACTCCTATGTGAACAGGCCCTTAGTCAGGTTCAAGGGGAACGGAAAACCTCGATTTATCAAGGAATCCGATTATATCGAAGTTCGTATATCGAGGTTCCATTGTATTTTTAATGTGATAATGCCCATAAATTAAAATCGCTGATAGCTATGAATATAAAAAAATCATTACATTCCAATGACATCTACGAATTTGTGTAACTTTTAATAGTGTCTATGATATTTCACGAAGTCACTATGAAAAAAAAATATCCCACGACACTCAGGTGAATACGCGCAAAATATCCCGCTCATAAGGTGTTAAAGAGAGCCTCTTGCAGGTCCCACCTTCGTAACAGGCAACCGGCACTGTTCGAGCAACCCTTGCAGGCAGTCAGTGCCTCTCACTGGGTGCGTTCATCTTGATTTCTTTCGCTCCTTCCCCCACCCCGGAGCAGAGAGAGCGGAATAATAAGTTCCCCTCCGACTGAGATGGATGATGAGAAGCGTCAAGAATTATGGGGCCCTCGCAAAGAAAATGTTAATGTAATTTTCATAGTGAGGCATTACGTGTCGGGAGATGATCGAGAGGGAGGG
>OU015500.1:32446774-32596774 GCA_907164885.2 Dolomedes plantarius
GCTAGCAAAGTCTCTGTTCAATGCACTTTCAAATAGTATAAGCAAAATGAGAATTTGGATGCACCTACCTGGTCATTCATTGGATTCTGATTCTTTGGAGCAAAGTTTACGAAGACAACAGCGAAAACAACTTCAGACGCCATATAGTTTCTGTTGTCAGTGATAAGAGCGTTGTCGCTATCGCCGCTGTTAGTACAAACCCAGAACTAAGAAGTTACTGCATTTTCTCATACATAGCGCGAATCATACTTTAGAAACATGAGTAGGCGATATTAGGCACAGGGGCGATATTTGGGACACTCACCCTATATATATATATAAACATTTCTAGCCAGCTACCCCTATTCGATGACCACCCCTCTAAACGGTCATCTTTTGTTCAGAACCGATTCGACTCCACACAGTCAGTATTATGGAAGAACCGCCTTTCTACGACCACCCCTCAAAACCGCTACTTCTGTAGGGCGGCCAGTCATGGTTCCGAAAAACGTGGTCATTTTGAGAGGTGGCCATGGAAAAGGGTTTGCTTCCATAACATTGGTTTATGGAGTCTTTAATAGGTTATGAACAAAAGATGGCCGTTTAAAGCGGTTGCCGGCTAAAGAAGTTTCACTGTATATACCATCTTGGGCATTCCTAACTATTGAAGATTTATAAACATATTTTAGGCTTAAGATTGTGGACAGACTTTTGAGATCTTTTCTCTACTTGTGAAAATAGATATTTAAGTGCAAAACACGTGTCTTTCAAAAAAATTTCTATTTTCAATGAAGTTTTAATAAAAAAATTCAATTTAATATTGTAGCGTTGGACATCAATACTTCAATGCTTTAAATTTTTAAAAAAAAAAAAACGGAAAAATTTTATAATTTTAAAGTCTGCACGTCGATTATGATATGGAAAAGAAAAAACAGAATGCAAAAACATTCATTTTCTAATCTATGATTAAAAAATGAAGAGAGAAAAAGTCATCATAACTTAATTTTTTTGGAGAATGCGATGTCATTTGATTCACCGCAATATTCCTTAAAAAATACCAGCAAAGAAGACTCTGTTACATCAAAGTTCGCTTGGGGAGATATTTCACCAGCGAGAACCTTTAAAGTTTAATTTAAGATACTAATTGTCGAATAGGAGTTTTGATGAAATATATTAGCTCTAGAAATCCTAAACCGCATTCTGTTGACGTTATTTTAATGTGGTATAGTCTTCATTTCATACATTTTGCTTCTAAATCAAATACATTCGAAAATTACCTTTAAATCTTATGGTAAAATCACCCACAAAAACATTCTTAGATTCAAGGATTTCGGATGAGTCGTGTGCTCTTGTCAACACTGGACAGATAACTGCTTGTTCACCTAATCTGAAGAAAAACAGTATCTCTGGTACAGGTTTTTCTAACAAATAAATGCCACAGAAATAAGAGTGCGACGATACCAGGTCATAAATAGTATCATCTGATAAAATAAGAAAAGACACTAAGCGACTGTTCCTTTGTTTT
Source organism: Dolomedes plantarius (assembly GCA_907164885.2). Lineage (NCBI taxonomy): Eukaryota > Metazoa > Arthropoda > Arachnida > Araneae > Dolomedidae > Dolomedes > Dolomedes plantarius. The sequence continues at coordinate 32,448,279 of OU015500.1, forward strand.
AGTTGAAGTAACTTGGGAAAAGACATGTTTTGCGCAAAGAATTGCATCTAATAGAAAGAGTGAGTAGACGTCCAGCATTATGCTAGACTAACCATCATTTTACATCTGTTACAATGCTGAGTACGGCACACTGCCTCCATGCAACTATCCTTTCCACATATTTTCTAAATGTATATTACGAATTCTTGTACGCCACTTTTGCCTGGTTTATTCAGCATTGGAGGTAGAAAAATCATCCGGTTAACCAAAGTCATACCAATTATAATACAGTGGACGCTCGTTAATTCGAACTCAAAGGTTCTCAGAAAAAAGTTCGAATTATCCGATGTTAAGAGAAAATATATAACTTTAAATGTGTATCACTGAAGAAGAAACTCTCCTAGTATGTATAATCCCATAAAATATATTATACAGAAAATATATTATGTTATCTAAAGTTAAACATATTAAAAAGCAATACAGACTTACCTTAATCATAAAATGAAGCAGAGGATATGCAGTATAAAGTAAACTTTTATTAAAAATATGAATTACAGTTTGGGGAAAAACTGTAAAATGGATGTTTGGTTCTGCTTATGATGCCTACATTGTTAAGCCAGCTTCTCGATTTGAAGTAAACATTTCAATTCATTTTCAGAGGAAGGTTCCATCTGAATAAATGCTTTCAGAGTTTTAATAGAGTCCATTATGGCTTTGTCCATTATGGCCGCATTAAAAATATCTTGCGGCAGGTAAGTAGAGAAAAGCCCTGGCAGTTTCCTACTGAAATTAGTGCATACGTCTTCGTTTACATCAGAGCTTTGGCCACATACAGTTTGAGAAGAAATATTGTGCCTTGATTTAAATCGAGAAAGCCATCCATCACTGCATTTAAAATCTTCAATACCCATTCGACTTGCCAATTCATCAGCCTTCGTCAGCACTAGGGGTCCATTTATCGGAAAATTTCGAGATCTAACATCCTGGAACCATAGCAGTAGAGCTTTTTCTAGAACTTCTTGGGATGCATTTCCCATGCGTTTCCTTCCTCTAGCAAATTTTGATTTTTCCCATGAATCTAAAATTGACTCCTTGTTTTTCAAATTAGTTGACAAGGCATTTTTTTTTAATTCCATAGTCAGCTGCTAACTTTGTTTTACATTCGTCATCTCTACTTTCTTTAAAATTTCTACCTTTGTCTCCAAAGTTAGGGTTTTGTACTTTCCACGTGTAGACATCCTGAATTTTTACACGTTCACACCACAGAATGAGGAAGAAAAACTAGACCACATTAACTTGTCTGCATTGCAGTTATAAGTGATGCAGCTCCCTAGAATCTGTAGTAAAGGCTAGTTTTTCTGAAATTCTAAGAAAATCGATCCAAATAAAGGAAAATTGCTTTTTCCTTTTAGCACTAATAAGAAAGACAATAACTACTAACGTTTAGCGGACATGCAATAGTCTAGGAATGCAGGCATGTGCCTCTTTACACAGAAAAGAAATTTTGACACACAAAATAATAAATACAGTGTGTATTTTCTCCATTAAACGAGGAAAAAGAAATTTTTTTTGTCAAATTTTTAGTTCGAATTAACCGAAGTGATAAAAATTTAGTTCGAATTAATGAGATATTTTTAACATTAACTCCAATACAAGTTTTTTGGGGCCTTTGGATTAGTTCGAATTAACCGAGTTCGAATTAACGAGCGTCCACTGTACCATGCAGAAGTCACTCACTTAGCAAAGCACGGTTTGCGACACGAGTTCGTTATTTGAACTCTTGTCGTATACAAAAATCACAGTGTATTACGCGCAATCAAATAACATTCAAATAACTTTGTTTAAATCTGGCTGAAATCCACGACTAGGCAGTAATGATTTTCATACTTAACCCTCAGGGCTAATTCAATTTTACTAATTAAATTTACGAAAATTTCAATTAAGAAGATAGGCAAAGCATTAGGTTAATTATAGCTTGTGCAAGTGACAAAGAGAAAGAAAATATCATCTAGAGAGTGGAGCAACATCTGTATTGGACTTATGAAAGAAGAAAAATGGGAAATACTAAACTGTTTTTCATCCAAGTAGGACGGGAATGTGTTTAAGAGAGAGTTTATAGCTACACAATAAGACCAATGTATCTGTGTTACTTTGTAAAAAATGATAAATGGGATGCGATAGAGTCATTCATCAGGTGGAGCGCTTTACCCGAAAGCAAAGTAAATAAACTTAAGAAAGAAATGATCGATTCTCAGGATGGTTAGAGAGTTTGTTTAGGCTTGGTCTAATGTGATAAAGGAGGAGAAGATGTTTACAGATTTAGCAGGTGGTACTTTCCTCTTAGAAGGGAGGTAGATAATGAAAAAAACAAATTTTCAGTTATATCGGAGTTTATAAATGCGCGGACTTAGAAACAGGAGATCAATTAAAATATGTGAGTGAATTCAGCAATGCATGTCTTCCTTCAGAAAAAGAAGTTATTAACGAAAAGAGAACTTAAGAAAAGCGTAGCCCAAAAGAGGGAAAGTTTGTGAAGAATTAATATCAGATAACGCGGAAGACATTTACGGTAAGCAAGGTTATTTTTCAATTGGCAGACGGATAAAATCAAAGAGAGGTGAATGGGAGGTTGAAAAGTTTTTACAAGATGTTTCTCCAGCGAGGTGGAAATAAGTGCGTTTAAGTAAAACGTGTAACTTGAAATTTCAGACGGTAGCAATTCATTATAAATTGATTAAATCGTATCAATCGAAAGAAGCTTTAATATTTTTTGGTTAGCTAGGGTTACTTGCGGATGAAGGAAACGCGCGAACTGAGGAGAGAGACTCTTTTTAAAAAGTATAGCGCGCTGTTGAAGGTGATGATGAATATTTTTCTTCTTTTGATTGCAAAAGTAAATAAGAAGGAATAGAACTACTTTTTAAGATGATATTTAACCGGCAAAGAAACTAGTATTGAATTTTAAAACGAAATCAAATTTGGATATCAAGAACTAACCGAAAAGCTATTTCCTCAAAAATTTTGATTTCGTGATAGGACAACGCTTAGATAAAAAGAATATCTGAAATTTTTTTTTCTCCAAACAAAAGTTTTTGTTTAAATTAACAACTTGAAAGTTGGGGAGCAGAATATGGCAAATGAACAAAAGGAATAGCGAGTTATTTTTAACTAGTGGGGTGGGAACAAGTTGAGAAGATTTTAAAACAAAATTTAAAAGGCAAGTGCACACAATGCCAAAATTTTAATTGCATTCTCATTTGAAATATCAGAGCAGCGAAACGCAATAACATTTAAAATGTGAATAAATTAAACGAGTTTTTTTCTTTAGAGAGATGACCGCATTATGCACAGACTAGCATTTAAACTTTATTGTAAATGCCGAATCAACTGGGAACAGAAAACTGATCCTGAAGTCACGAAATAAACAATAAAATTTGGAAACAAATAAAGCCGAGAAGATATTACGACGAGTACTAAAATTCAACCGCATATATTTTCCGCAAAACTACTTTAGTTTTCTCTTTTTTCGCCTTAAAAAAAAAAGGTCTCTCTCTTATTGCTTTCCGCCAAATGTCATTCACCACAGTAGGCAATAACAGCCAGTTAGAAAACACCTCGCAAGACACCATCCATTGAGCCTTCTATTTCCTGGGCCCCGCAAGAAATTCTCTGTATTTAATCAAGTGGATCAATAAATAATAGGAACATCCGCTTTTTCACAGTCTATAAAAATGATAGTGGAAGCCTATGAAAAAAAAGTCTTAAGCGTCAAAGGGGATCAGTGACGTCAGGCGTTTGATGGTGCGAATTTCGAGGTCAAAAGGAGACACTGAGGCTTTTGTTGAGGCAGCTGCAAAATGGCTTATTACTGCCAATTGGAACATTAAATCAGCCTAGGTTAAAACAGGTGCTTTGCTCACGTGAGTCCCTTTGGGAGGATATAAAAGGGGAAACACAAATGCAAAATAAAGTTAAAGTGCTGTTCCGAGACAATAGTTTCAGAAATTCTGCTCATATGTGAACGTCTCAGTATTATAATTTTCTTTCGATTTAATGTCGAGTATCACCAGTGTTTTATCGGTAGATTTATTTAAGGTATGTTAAGGTACGGTAACTAATTACATCATTATGCAAAATTAGAAGAAGTACATTAGGTAAAGAACGCGAGTGGATCGGCGGGAAAAAACAAATAACATTATTCCCTCTTTCCCGCCAAGCTTGTACTCCGACTTAGTTTAAAAAAAATAAATAAAATAATAAATAAATAAATATATATATATATATATATATATATATATATATATATATATATATATATATATATATATATATATATATATATATATATACACACACACACACAAAAAAATAGCACCTCGGTACTCGACGTTAACTGGTGCCAGAAGATACGAGTACTGGACGAACTTATCCCATGAAGGGTAATGTAAACCGAAATCTGTTCCTGAACCCCAGAAATTTCACATTTTACTTGGCAATTTTTACAAGGATAGAGTTTTCTTTTTATATATAAAATCTCAAAACTAGAGAGACAAATAAAAATAATAATTAGGATAAAAAAAATAAAATTTAACTTCATTTAACCTGTACTGAGAGGAGTTCATGACCTATTGGGATGGTGACAAGAGATTTGACAAAATTTGAATTTCAAGATATACACATAACTATAAAAAAGAAGTGCAGATTTCGTGCAGAAAACAAACTCTAAATGCAAATTACTCGCCTAAACATACCAGGCACTCGAACAGGGATCTTTGTTTTTTCTGTCTACCTCTAAACCCTGTTGTAGACTTAGATTTAGGTAGTTTTACTACAAATCTATCAAGAAAAATTTTATTCTGCCAACGTTTCAAAAGGTTTTTGAAGTCCACAATTCGGATTGCTAACGCTTTGTCAGGGGAATACTTTCCAACCAAATTTTGTAATTCAGCCCATTTAGAACACATTTCTTGTAGCAGTCCAGTAAGTCTTTCATCCTCCCCTCCTTATCACTTTAAAAAAGTTCCCCAACCACTATCTGTTGCTCTTCCCTTTGAGGTTCCCGCAGTTATTCAGTACTGAGCTCTTCCCAGTGTTCTTCCACCAGTGTTCCTCCATTCTTCGATGTCTTCATCCCTGACATCCAAAAACCATGGACTTAACCACTAACACGATGTCCTCCACTATTGATAGAGCCTCAAAGCCTTTAATGGCCCTCGAAGTTCTTTCCCATTTTTGTTCTATACAGTGAGATCAGACACGCAGCTACCGCGCTCATATTTAGCTATTGTCTCATCGTGGTTCTCACTCAATTCTGCTGAGTGGTATCACTAACCTTCTTCGAATTCATGATGACTTATACGAACAAACAAACAACAAGAAAAAAAATACATGGCGAAATATGTGGAACTCGACTCTGAGCGCGAGACTTAACGCGTCAGTCTTAGTTTCGTTCAGAGAGACGGGATTGACTCTACAGGTTTTATACAAAGTGTGAGAAGGTACCGAGCAAAGGTCGAGTACCAAAGAATTTTTTTCGCGATGAAATGCATCGAGTACTGAGGTATGACTGTGTTTGTTTGTTTGTGTATGTATGTGTATATATATATATATATATATATATATATATATATATATATATATATATATATATATATATATATATATATATATATATATATATATATATATATACATACACATACATATTTATATATATATATATATATATATATATAAATCCCATAACTCTTAAATTCTAGTTTTCTAAATTGATTAGAGAGTTCGAGCCAATTTTCGTTTAAAGTTTTACTCCGTTTTAACAGACAAAGGGGCTGCGAAGGCGAGGGGGGCCTAGAATCGTACTAGTTTGCGCAGGATTATATAAGTATAACGTCACCGCTAACAACTAGCCATTTAACCTCTTTCTTTAAACCCCATGTGACAAGGCGTCCTCAAAAAGTTATAAATAAGAGTCCAATCGTAGATCGGCGAGCTTTCCCGATCTGTCGTTGCACCGAGATGTTATGTTGCCGTCCTTCTCAATAAAATGTAAATTTAAAACGTGGCTGTGCCGTTATTGCTCCCGGCCGCTTGTCTACCTCTTTAAGTATGTCTTCGTTGTGGTATGGTGGGCCCAATCTTCTCTTAAACCGATCTTTCTGGGGCTGGTGCTCACCATGTATGTTTCATTCATTCATTCATTCACTCTCAATCACCTTTCATGTAAATTTCAGTTTTTGTGGGATGAAAATCGCAAGCTTGTTGGGAGTCGTGGACGGTAAACACAATAAGAGTCCGGACCAAGGAAAAACGAGCCGTTCATTTCGAATAATTATTTATTTCTTGGAGTTTCTGCTGGACATCTTTTACATCAATTTAACTGGGAATACACTTAGATACATCGGGTTAGAATATCACACTTGAACCGGAATTCCACTATTCTCCGTCCATTCTACGTAATGTCCGGAACCGGCCGGAGCATTACATAGAATGGACAAAAAACCGTAGCGCTTAGGACACATCTTTACTGGACAACGGCAGACACACAAAAGCCACGGAAAAACGCTGTCTGCACCGAAGTGACAACGCGCCTAAACTTTTAATTGGTTAGTTGGGATCATCTGACCTCGCACGTCAGATGAAGTGATTCTCGTGGAACTCATCGGGCGATCTCTCGAAATTTCTAGAACATTCCGTCACATTGTTTTTAAACGCAACTTTAGTCTTTACACGTGTATTAGGGGTTAATCTAATCGGTTACTTTGGTTATCTTTAGATCAGAATTTGGATTAAGGGGCGATACTTTATTGTGATAAAATGAGAAATTTCGAATAGACATTTAATTAATGAAAGTGAAATGATATATATATATATATATATATATATATATATTAAAAACTAACCAATGGCGCAACAGTCCGTTGTGGACCAAGGTCGGTGGTGCCCATCTCTGCTTCTTGACCGTGGGCTTGGGGTTCCATACAGGATATGTCTCGGACAGGTGGTCAACCTACCGCGAGACCCCAAGAGTTAGTTCAGAAGCATGCTTGGTCCTCATTTTATGGACCCACTTAAGGGATGAAAGGCTGAATTGACCTTGCCCAGTCGCAGGGCTGAACCTTGGACCTGTGGTATGGCAGCTTGAAACTTTTAACCACTACACCACCGGGTGTCTTTATATATATATATATATATATATAAAGAAAATGGAGAAAAAAAGAAAATACGCCTATCATACAATCAATAACAAACATAATTAAAGAATGCGGCAGCATTGCCAGAGAATGAAGTAAAATAACAGCGCTGAAAACATAATTATAAAATATTGAATTAGTTCTTTAAAGCTTTTTGATTCAGAACGATCGAGAGAGAAAAATATTACAAACACCAACTTACGAATAAAAATGTGTAAACTATTCCAGAAATAACAACTCACCTAAAAAGAGAAAGAGAAAAAGCAATTTTAATTAAACAAGTAATATTAATAAACATATAGAACGATATATAAATAGTGTATATAACATACCATGATTTTCAGAGTTTATCTTATAGAAATATTAAAAATTGATAAATTTTTACACAACGGATTACAATAGAAATTAATTACAAAGTTCGAGTCTTAACACGCATTAAGGTCACTGTAGCAAAAATCTTTATTTTGGAAACAAAAATTGCATACACACACGCAGAACGAACTATTAGAAATACTACTACAAAATTCACCATTTTTATTCGCTTTCTGCAATCAGAGTTGTAAGAACTCTGAAAAATTAATTTCTTTTTAAAATTTATGACACAACGAATACTTGTCGGGAGTTTTGCTATTCGGAGTTATCTAACCGGATTTAACTCTTTGGCTATATCTTCGGATATATCTTCAAATTATTCTGGTCGCGGATAGTTTGAAGTACAATTACGTCATATTGAATTAATTAACTGCTTTAAATTTTCTATAATTGGATATTTTAATATTTTTATTTATACTCTTCATATGTTAAAAAATACGACATCGTGTTGTCAAATATCGAACAGTCAACCAAGGTGTCAAACAGTCTTGCAAGGCTATATTTGCATTGCTTCCATTCGCTTTTGTGTGAGACTAGTCATCAGCAAAATTTGAATTGCAAATTATGTACATACATGACTATAAAAATAGTCCAGGTTTCATGCAGAAAACAAACTCTAAATATAAATTACTCGCCTGAACATATCAGTAATTTTAATAAAATAAGTAAAATAAATGAAAAAATAGTTATGCAAATTATGAGCAAGTAATCGTTTATAGTTATATCCAGTGGTGGGATTCAGCCGGTTCGTACCGGTTCTGTAGAACCGATACCTAAGATAGGTATCAGTTCTGCGAACCGTTTGCTAATGCGTGCCAGCTGCATCGTTCACAGGACAAACATTTTTTTTACAATAAATCTACCCTATACCGGGCGGCCGGTCCAGTCTAATAGGAAAGAAATGGAATCCTACTCCTACAGTGCAAAGATTGCTAAGAATAAATCACATAGCCTATGACAAAAGCAAAGAAAATTGCAAGTGCGGACGCCAATCAAACAGCAATATGTTAAAACTACTTACAGCAATGTTATACTTTTTATATGTTAAAAAATATGACATCATATTGTCAAATATCAAACAGTCTTTCAAAGCTATATTTACATTGTTTCCATTCGCTTTTACGCTAAAAATTAGTAGCTATAACACAAAAAATAATCAAGAATTAACCCGGAATAAGATGATATGAGAGTAAATCTCTCAAATATTTCCCCAAATGTTATCTAAGGTCCTGGCTAGACATTCTCATTATTTTTTTTTCTGTTTTAGTTTTATGTACAGTGAAACTTCTCTGTGGCGGCCAGTCATGGTTCCAAAAAAAAAAAAAAAAAGAGTGGCCGTATTGAGGGGTGGCCGTCGAACAGGTGCGGCCGGCTAGAGAAGTTTAACTGTACATTCAGTTGTAGAATGTATATTTATAGATGTAGGTTTTATCGAACAACATATAAAATTCCTAAAATAGCATATACTTGAAATAATCTATTGAAACTGTCGCTTTACTAAGGGAGTTAATAAATTTGGAAACTAAAAATGTAAACTAATATCCGTTTAGAGGGGTATCTGGCTAGTGAAGTGTCCTTATACTTAAATAAAGCTTATAATTACGAAATTCTGCTCTTTTAATTTTTGTTCATTTTTACTTAAATAAAATATAAATACGTACTAATATTTAAATATGAAGCTTTAATCACATGAGATTTGGAAAAAATAAGGGCGGAGAGTTAGCAAGACATTTTTTCATTGTTATTATGTGAAGCAAATATAAACCCAAAATCTTACAGTTTATTGATTTTTTTAAATAAGATAAAGAAATAGGCCAATTTTGACAAACTATTTTTTTTTTAACCTTTTTCTAGTTATTTTTTTTAATTGTTACTACCAGAAAAATTGCAATGGGGGTTGAGTGATTTTTTATTTAAAGAAAGTGAGTCATGATCGAAAAAAATTTGCGCCCCACTGGTACAGGCTGTGCTTTTGACACGGAAATTTCATATTTGAGAATAACCTCAATATTGACTAATCTAAAATTTCAATAATTTAAATTTCACTTAAAAGACCAGACACAAACTCAGAACCGCTCATAATACGCGAAGTTGAAATCATCCAACAGCCAAATAAAATCTTTACACAGTGTTCACGAAAACTAGAATCTCGTAGCCCTGAATGAAATGAAATTTGAAAAGTTAATCAAAAATGGCAAATAAATATTAAATTATGTAATTAGTTTTCAATTCACTCTAAAAATATTTCATTTGTAGATATTTTGAAGACCTTATCATATGTCACGCCAGGGGCGGCTCAAGTCCAGACTTTTTTTTTTTTGGGGGGGGGGGGCAACATTGGCTCTTAGGGTTATATATATATATATATATATATATATATATATATAAGAAATAAATATAGTCTCATTTTAAATTTAAACTCATTTAGTATTAGGTCTACGATTGTATAATTTTAGGCTATGGAAAAAAAATACGCCGGGATTTTAGATATGTGTTGAGTTAAGTATATACGACATAATTAGAATTTAACAAATATCCAAGGAAGAAATCTTCACACTGTTTTCAAAAGTGGCAAGACAAGATAAATTTTACATTCTGCGGAAAATTATACTTGGAATGGGTGATAAATTTTGCCACAAAACAGAATTAGAATTTAATAAATATCCTAGTAAGAAAGCTTTCAAAACCGGACGCAAAATGGTTTGAGCAGCTGCAACTTATTGCTACTGAATTGAATCATTCCCGATGCACTTGCCTATAACCTCACAAAATGATAAAAGGCCAGTAATGATTTATTTATGTTATGCGTGTAGAGAGTACTTTAGTACATGTGTTGGGCACGATATGTTTGAAGATAATTAATATTGATATTCCAGCAAAATTTCATTCGGGTTAAGCCTTTACATCGAAGAATCTAATACAGAAAATATTGAAGGGTGCTACTTAACTTTCTACCACTTTGAATGTCTGTACAGGTAGCTCTTATAACACGGTAAATAGGTTCCTAGTAAATGCCGTGTTCTGTGAAACCGTGTTATATGAGACCCCTTTTTGTACTGGCTCTGCAGAGCCAGTACAAAAAGGGGGGGGGGTTACGATCGGAAAACTTATTATAAACAAACTTCTTTTTAAAAAAATTCCGTATAAGCAACTTAATTTTTATTAAAAATATAAATGTATGTATAACACAAAACGGAAAGGAACAAAAAAATATTATTTTCCTTTAATGCGACCTTAATTTAATAAATTTCTTCCTCATCACTGCTCAGTACAATCAAACAAGAACATTTTTTCGGTTGAACGATATCACCTTCACTTTCAGAACCTTTTTCTTCATTTAGATTTCTTGCACCTTCTATCCTCTCTAAAAAATCTGTAATTTTGGTTTGTTTGCTGGTTCTGACAAGGTCATCGTAGATTTACGGTATGGAGATAGACAATTTTGCAGCTCCCTTTTGAATTTTTGGCTTCTTTCAGCGGAAGGGTCTGCATTCAAGAAAAATGATTCAAGATTTTCAGCTAAGCTTAGGTCTTTTTGTAATTTTATAGAGTTATAAATGAATAAATTATAATTTGTTTATACATTTTCATGCAAAGGCACTATAGTTCATTATACCTTCCCGTCATTATTTTAAAGTAATTTAGTTTTTAAATGTGTTACAAAAATCATGTTATCTAGTGCTGTAGAAGTACAGTGTTGTACAAAGTGTTTCGCAATTTATCCTATCATGTTAGAGCGAAACCGTGTTGTAATATGCCGTGCTGTAGGTTTGGTTTGGTTCGCTACGGTCAATTTTTGCTGCACGAGGGCTAATTAGACCGGGACCTACTGCTTAAAGCCGATTCCGAACGGCTACAAACGTCCATGCCAAGAATGGGATTCGAACCCGCAGACTTTGGTACCGAATGCCAGCGCCCTAGCCATTCGGCTATCATCCGGCCGCCGTGCTGTAGGAGGGCTACCTGTATATACAAAAACACCAATTCCAAACACTCACAGAATTGAAAAAAGGCGCCATTATTCTTTCATGAGAAAAATCGAATGCTTAATTTTAAATTTGTTGTTAAAACGAGAAATAGAAATACACTGCATACTTAGATAAGGAGTTCATTACCTAGTTCGGAATGCAATTGAAAATGATGTGAAACAGGTCGAATTTTTCCTGATTTTCTAGACCACAAAAACTATTTAATCAATTTAGTTTCTAGAAATTAAGTTTACAAGAAAAAAAAAAACCTTCTCTTGGATATTAAAAATTTTCAGTTTCCTACCTAAAAAAGAAAAAAAAACCATTTGATTTCCTTAATGGAATCAAAGGTCTCGGAATACTTCTAGTTAGGAATTTTCCTCCAGGAGGATTCAGTAAACTTCTTATAAGATTCTAAGTTAAAGAAATTCCAAGTTTCTCTCTAATAAGCCCAAATACTTCATACTGAATGAAATACTCCAGAGCTTACATACATCGTCTTCTTACACATCTAAAAATAAATATTGCACGGGAATAAAATGCTTACTTTTGCGTACATTTCCTATGAAGGAATATAAAACTTTTCACCTTCGATGAAGTTTCTCTTCCAAGAAGTTCATTTTAATTTTATTTTCTTTATGCCGACCGTTAGCCAATATTTAAGTAGCAAACTTATTTGAATCTATTAAGTAATTTTTAGCGAATCAATCTTCTTTTCAATGACATTAAGAAGGATTTGAATTTTAAAATAAATATTCCTCTTAAAAGTTTCGAGGGGAACGGTTATAATTGTACTTTCGATTAACCTTTTTCGTAAATCGATTAAAAATGAAAGCGGCGTTCTATACATTAATGCATGAAGAAACGCAGGTTTTATAACTTGTATAAATACACTGATTATAACTTCGAACAAATGATAGAAACAATAAGAGGAAGGTAAACAAATAAGTATGGCTTTTTACGCTCTTGAAGTCGAAATTATTTTCCTAATCATCACTCCGACTTTTAGCCTAGCGCCTAACGGCTTTAAACTTGTCTCATTTATAAGTAAATAACACTCTCTGTTAACATACATTTAGAAAAAATATACTGATTGCTATGAATATTTGAATGAGCCATACACAAAAATAAAAATATCATAAAAATATCTCTTTAAGACAAATCTCTTGTCAGTTAAAGATCTTCCATCGAAGAAAAATTTTTCTTCTGCATGTTCCTGATGTCTTTTCCATATAAAAGTTTGTAAAGCTAAACTAGATTCCCTACTTGAAAACACTACCTAACTGCTCTATTTTGTTAACTAAACAAACTGTTCATTGAAGGCTCGACTTGAGTTTACAAATACTTTCATTTATAATTATTACGGAAAATTCAGCTCCTATTCTATGTATATAAAACATTTCCGAAACTGACTGACAGACAACGCACAGACCAAACCGCTGGACCTAAAGGGCTGAAATTTTGCAAGGAGATTTTTCTTAAAGTGTAGGGGTGCACTAAGAGAGATTTTTGAAAAATTCTTACATTTTTTTTAAATTAAATTTTCAGCTGTTTTTGAAACATTCTTTAAAGTTTGTATTTAAAATAATAATCGGAGGGTTATAAAATTTATATCACGAGAAAGATCTAGAAAAATTCCTTTAAAATTAAATCTTTTTCGAATCTTTAAATCCATTTTCTGATTTTTGGTGAATTTTTAAAGATATATTTTTAGAATTTAATTTATTAATTGCTGATCACGTGGTTTCTTTCCTTTTGGTGATACATTAAATTAATTTATCGTCACGTGCATAACAACGAAATAAATTGACAAAAAAATATTTTTGTTTCTTTCTAATGCGGCAGACGATTGGACATTATCCAAAAAAAAATTTAAAATACTGTAAAAGAAATGTTCCTCAAACTGTACTATATTCTTTAATATGTTCTATTAGATTTAATATGAATATTTTCTTCTACATTATTTTGTCTATAAAAATATCCGTTACGATTTCTTCATAATTTTTTTTGTTTGGCATGAATAGCATACATTGACCGCTGTATTTAATTTGAATGTACTCCGTAGCGAAGTTCGGGTTTTCAGCTAGTCTAGATATAAACAAACATCTTGAATAACAACACAGTTCAAAGTAAAAATCTCCAAAGGGACTCACTACTGACTTTTCAGGCTGATCTGTTACGAGGCGTCATGTACATACTCGTTGACCATAAGTCTCAGCTTGCTTCAGCCACAAAAGAACATCATTCAAACTATTTCTGCTCTTACACATACACTTCTGTAACAGTTACAACTCTGTACAATTCTCTCGCTTTCAGCAATGCTTTTCTCACTATAGGCAAAACCTGCACTCTATGTAACACCTCCTAAACTTGCTAGACACTTGATTGCTTCTTATCATACCCAACTTGGAGTAATATGAGGGTTTAACGAATTGTTTCTAAGAGCAGCGACACGAAAGAGATTAAAAACAAAGAAAAATGAAAACAATACATTATAATTAGTTTGAGTAGCTTCTGCATTGTTTCTATGGAACGCATATATCACGTTATTGGGACGAATAGATAGTTAAGAAACAATCTCCTTTTTCTACCGTTGTGTAACAAGTTCTATTTAAATCTGAAAGTAGTCTAGATTCTCCGGTTCTGCAAATTTGAGGATTTTTCGCGCCGTGTAACCGAATTTTTGTTAACCAAGCATGACGTCAAACAGACAAGTATGACATTGTTTTCAATTTGACATTTCACGCATTAAAATTCTAAAAATACCGCATTTCTCAAGACAATAGTTTAAAAATACGTTTAAACACTTAAAGTGATATATTTTGGGTTTTTTGAAATAAATTCCTATTCTACAGCGTAACAGAGTTCGTCAGGAATTTCGCAGAACAGGATCACGCCCAAATTCACTCAATCCATAGCATTCAAAAGACAATCACCAAAGATAAAAATAAATTTAGGGCGGTGTTTCACATTACTGTCCAACAAAATCAAGCGCATCTGGTTCAAGGTATGCTTGAAAATGGATTTTGGACTACGTTACATGAGATAAAAATAAAAAGTAAGTAAATATAAGCAAAAAAGGAGTAAAAATTAAAATAAGTTTATACAAGGAGTTTGGCGATATTAGCAATAAAAATTTTGGTACATATTTCTGAGATAACCGTTTCTTATACACACGGAGTAGCTATCATATGACGAAACTATTGCTTAACACGCATTCAGGTACAGTAGAGTCCCGATAATCCGAACTTCGGTAATCCGAAAGTCCGCTTAATCCGAAACCAAAAGTCAAAAAGAACTAAGGTTACAATAAAACCACAGTGATACTTAGTAATATAAAGTATATTTCTAAAAATTACAAGAAAATTCAAAGTTAGACAATGTACTGAACTAATTATTACTGAACTACATTGGTTTGAAAAAATCTGTTAAATTTTTTCGTCGAAGAGAAGAATACCCCTCCCTTGAAGCCAAATTACGTAGCGCTACATCAAATGCAGCCGCGGCGTCTGAGTGGGATACCCTCTGCTCGCTGTCCCCGTCTGCTTCACCTTCACTCTCGTCTGAGACGTTGACAGGTTCTTTCAAATCCATTTCAACAATCTACTGATCGTGAAAAATCTTAGACTGTACTGTACGAACAACTTACTCTCTACTGTACTGTACTGTACTGTACTAAGCAGCGTTCCGCTCTCTTATCACCCATTGCGCCCAGAGATTTGGTAATGTTTGGACAGACTTTAAAAAATAAAGTGTGTAATCACACGAAATATGTAATATTTATGTAATCACATGTTATGTAATTTAAGTATATTTTAAGAATGATTTCACTTAATCCGAAAAGGGTCTGGTCCCAATCATTTTGGATTATCGGGACTCTACTGTATATTCATGATATTTTAACTTCCTTTCTCCTTAGATGGGGTTCCCTTTTTCTCCAACCCACCCAAAACGGCACTTTTAGTTGAAATCACAGGCCTCCAATCTTAAAATTAAGTTATGGCGATTTCTTCTTTCAGTATTTTTCTAATCACATACTAGCAAATTCATGTTGTTGTTGTTTCTTATGCGCCCTGGCTGGGAGTTCCAGGCCAGATCCATATAGGCTACGGGCTGAAAAGTACGGCTCCGGTTTAAAATAGCACTTCGACAGTTGGAGTCCGTCTTAGCTAGTTGCCACCTCAATTTGGAACACCCCCAGGGGCGACGCCTGGCGGAATCGTACCCTCTCCCACCCTGACTGACCTTCATAGAGGGACTTTTCGATCTACGGATTTAACGTGCCCATATCCGGCCTAGACACGGAACAAATTCATGATTTGGGAGGTATATTTTTTTACATAAGAAGGTAGACATTAAATACACGGGACGTATTTTTTAAATTAAATTTTTTTCTATTATTTTTTACAGAAGTTAATTATTAATGTCATTCTAAAATTCTTTTTTTTAAATTAAATTTAAATAAAAAGGTATGTGAAAAACATTTAAAGACCTACTTTCAAAGGCACAAAACATAATTCGAAAACAGGCATTTGCTAATATGTGATTAGCTTAATACGGCAAAGGAAATTTCCGATCACTGAAGACAAGGATTAAAGCTGTGATGTTAACAGATTTACTCTATTTGACCCGCACACTAGTTAATCGTTTAGCAGCTATCTTAGGCTTCCGTCATTTACTTCTTCGCATTCCTGATATATGACTTTAGAACGAAGAAAAATGTTACAAATCGCAAGGTCCGTGTATGGAGTCTATTCTAGTCTAGCAATCCGAATTTCGGCCAAAAGACTTGTAAGGTCTACCTAATAATCGATTAACAGTAATCGATCATTATATTTGCATAAATCCAAAGAAGCTACAAAGTTATGCTAAATCCAGCATAGACGGTTACTATAAATACCGCGTAGCCAGGTTACACAAACAGTCTGGTTTGTTTGGAGCTGTTTATGCGAGTTGCCGTTGATGGCTATTAGCTAGATCGCTTCAAAACTTACGTGAGTTTTTGCTAATCCGGCATAAGGAGGTTATTGTGGTCGAAGGAGTAGATTACCGTGCAGCATCGCTGGTTTAACTTTATTGATATTTGTGAGTACTTTGAACTATATTCAGGGCCGCCCAGAGACTTTACGGGGCCTGGGGCAAACTTCCGTTGGGGGCCCCAAGAAATCGGATTAATCGAATAATTTTTTTCAATTTTTTTGGGGGGGCCCTTTTTCAGGAGATTATTTTGAATTTTGAAGTACGGTACAAGTTTCAGAATTTTCTTTCAAAGGAAATCTAATAAATAAATTTTAAAAAATTTTTTGGGGCCCCTCCGGCAGTTGGGGGCCTGGGGCAAAGTGCCCCAGTTGACCCCCCCCCCCCCCCCCCGTCTGGGCGGCCCTGACTATATTTCCTTGCATAGTGTTTATACATGTTGCACCAGTATTTATGCAGTATTGTTTTGAACCGCAAGTTATATGTGTCAAGCGAAGAATAAACTTTGTTGTATATCTATTAAGTGTCGTTTCTACTTCATTAGAGGGTAACTTCGATATACATATATCCTAGTTCCGTGCAAATACACGAGCAAGTGGCGAATGCAGTCTAAACTGCAACATGCGAAAATCATTGGACAGCATTTATATTGTATTTCATTTAAAAATTACTAAATCAATACGTAGCTCAACTCAGCATTTTCCCGACAAATGAAAAAAATAAAATCAGCTTTCAAATGGTCTGTGACTGAGAACCTAACTTAATGTGCATGAGAAATTGCGACTTGCCGGTCAGTGGCGTAGTGAGGAGCGGAGGGGTCTATCATGCCCCGGGCGCCACTCGCAGAGGGGCGCCAAATGGTCCCAAAGACAATTGGACCATTTGGTTCCCAAGACCACGAGGGACGCCGAAAAGGTATCGTGCCCCGGGCGCCAGTTATGTTTGCTACTCCACTGTTGCCGGTTTCTACTTGCTTAATATTAAGCCAACGTTCTCCAAGCCATTTTCAACGCAGCTCAGTTTGCTTTCGTTACGTAAAAACCACACTTTATTTTAAGTGTCTTTAGCCTTTCAACCGAAAGCCACATCAAGAGTCTTAGTCTCGTGGCGTACGAAAATCTCTACGTGCGAAATTGGCGTCATTCTGACGTATATTTGTATAATCTACCAACGTGGGCATTATTGTCGCTTACCAATATACATCACGATGACGTCATTTACGGACGACGAAATTTTCGTATGCCCTGAGACTAAGGCCCCAAGAAATGTATAAGCTAATGTAGGCCTCATCGATATATGCGTAAGATTACGTGGGCTACACTAAGTCGAAGGAATTACCAAAAGTATGTTCAGAAGACATAATCTTTGTACTTTATGAAAAAAAAATACTGAAAACTATATCAAAAGTAGAAATTAGAGTCTAAAAATATTGCTCCAAAATTTCATGTCATTGCAGTCTTAATCAGAAACCGACATTCTTTTTACTTCACTAAAGCTACGTCAATCCGTGGATTGCAAAGTGTCTCCCCACACGTTTTCCTGTTAGATGTGTTTTTGTTTTTGAATTTGTTTTTCGTAAAAATAATTTTTGGTGTCAATCCAAGTTCGAGATTTCTAATTAATTCTCGTCTCCAGACAACAATTTCTCTTTCCAAGGTTCAAAATAACATGAACTGGTTAGGCGGAGCATGGAAATATGGATCCAATATTGTCTGTAGGCCATGAGTGGGCCGCAGATTATAATCGATTCTATATCAATAGACTATATATACAACCTCGGCCTGCGGTCATCTCAGACTTTATGTTAAGTACATACGACAGCAGGTGTCAGCAACTTACGATCAAATTTTGTGACTTGCAAGTTTATTTCTTAGGATGTTAGTATTTGTAAGTCATAAAGGAAGGATATGATGACTAATGCCTCTAATTTGGGTTTGGTTGGTTTGGAGCGTTACGATCAACTTTTTGCTACACAAGGGCTAATTAGACCGGGACCTACAGTTTAAAGCCGATTCCAAACAGCTACAAACATCCCTGCCAACATTAGGACTCGAACGCACAGGATCTAAACTGAATGCCAGCGCCCTAGCCATTCGGCCATCACCTGGCCTTCTAATTTAGGATAACTGATAATTATACAATAGAAGAAAAAGTTAAATTTCTTGGAAACAAACATATGAAAACAATATTAACCCTTTTCTCACACAGAGTTCATTTTACTCATTAAAAGATTTTATATATATATATATATATATATATATATATGTGTGTGTGTGTGTGTGTGTGTGCGTGTGTGTGCGTGTACGTACTATTTTAAGACAACAAGAAAAAGGCTCCCAAATTAAACATGCAAAGATGCTTACAAAAATGTGAAATTTCCCAAGGTATAAAATTCTTTAAACTAAATACGATAAAGCAGAGATAAGCATATAACACTTTAAGCTCTTTAAACAGTACAAAATAGAAGAAAAAAAATTTACTTTACAAAGAACTTAAAACATATTTGCTTTCGATAACATAATAATTTTTAAAAAAAGCAAAATATAGCATCACAAAATGTCAAAAAAAGATTCTGCCCCCTTTTAGGAATTAGGGGCATCGTAAAATCTCCTCCTGCTTAGTGCATTATTTTCTTTAATCGAAGTCAAGTACCTTCCTCCCTTAATTTATCGATTTTTTTTT
This sequence comes from Dolomedes plantarius, assembly GCA_907164885.2. Lineage (NCBI taxonomy): Eukaryota > Metazoa > Arthropoda > Arachnida > Araneae > Dolomedidae > Dolomedes > Dolomedes plantarius. The sequence goes on from OU015500.1 coordinate 32,467,450, forward strand.
TAACAGAAACACTCATCTGTAATTCACACCTTTCTTGAAATTCGAGAAGGAATTTCCTGTTTAAAAAATGCCTAGAAAATGCTGATTTATAGCTTCTTAGCGAGATAATTACACTGCGCCGTCGTAAGTTTTGCAGAAGGAAGGCTCCGCAAACTGGGCTAATTTATGATCAGAAAGGCCGGGGATATTTATGGTTTATTTCCTATTTCCATTCTTTTCTTTTCGGGATAATACGTGTTAGTAACACATTGCTAATATTTAGGGAAAAGACAATGTATGGCATCATGGTTGAAAGTTAAATATTGGATAGAGCTGGCTGTGCTATTTTAGCATTCTGGTGCAGAGATTTTTCTGCAGAGGGCGATAGAGTTCCGAGTTAAGACACGTCTTCATGAGTTTTTGGATTAAAAAATTTCAATGATGAGGGAGTCTGAAACACAATTTTAAATTTTGTCTATATTTTATATTTAAAGATGTTTAGTTTTTTATATATACCCCGTGACACTGTTTGCATACAGACCTGCCAACCTCAGTGAGAGCAAAATCCTGCAATATTCTACCGTGTATAAAATAATCGACATAACGACATAACACAAAACAGTATAGTAAAAAATCATAAAAGAAGTATTATGTATACTTACTATCTATAGGATCTCTTTTGAGTGTAATGTTCTTTATTATTGTATTAGCTGAATATCCGTGCTTCGCTACGGAGTACATTCAAATTGAATACAACGGTCAATGTATGTTTATAAGATCTCTTTAATAATAATAATAATATTACATAGTTCAAAATATTTCCTTACTGTTCAGCACATCTTGAAATTATAATATTAAAGAAAAGTTATATATTTGAAATTTGTAATCATACATTTAAATGTACATCATATTGACACTAGCAGGGACACCAGTCTATATTTTGAGTACTTCTATTTCTTTAAAATGTTTGTTTTAATTAATTGCAGAAAATTTTGAAATTTTTTTAGCATTTACTGTGGCTGATTTTGCTCTTTAAAAAAATCCATTGTCAAATTGGTCTTTATAACAGTGCCCTTGTGGGTTCGATTTGCATATTAGCAAATTTTCTAAGGTTTCCCTTGACATAGATGACCTGAACTGAGTAGATATTCTTGTTATGTATCTAAAAATCCGGTAATAATAGCGTCCATTCCGGAAACCCGGAAGATGCATTTAAAAATCCGGCACTGCCGGGGTAAATCCGGAAAGTTGGCAGGTCTGTTGCATGGTATTTTTACTTGTGTACATCAAATTTACCTCTGCAAGTGCGGGGTCAAGTGTTCCGGTCCCGTCACTTGACTCGGTTCAAAATTACGGGACCGAGGTCCTTCAGCCAAGTCGGACTCCGACCCTTGTGGTGCTATTAAAAACCGGAGCCTCACCACTTCGCCCAGTAGCCGTTATGGACTTGAACTGGCTATATACTGTCGGTCAAGGGGCATCAGTCACAACACAACTTGTGTACATGAAAAATATTTCAGAATAATTTGTCTTAAGTATAAATCAAATAAAATTAGTAAAAAATATAACAATTATTGATACTAAACGATAGCAAATATTAAAACAGCCGGCAGGGTGGCACAGTGGTTTGGCCCACAGGCATTCTCTGAATGTCTTCACCGACAGGCTGTGGGTTCTACTCCCGTTTGTCCGAGGACAAGGCTGAGATTAGGGATCTTTGTTGGCTCACCTATATGGTGTTCCCATAATGAAGGAGACAGCAAATTCGCGGTGTGTATGGGCGAATATCGCAAGACAAAGTGACCGCCGCGTTGGGAACAGCAAATATTAAAAGAAATAAACATTTATCTTATCTCTCTCTATATATAAAAAACAGTTCCGTAACTGACTGACTGACATACAAAGCACAGACCAAACCGCTGGACATAAAGGGCTGAAATTTTGCATGGCGATTCTTCTTATAGTGTAGGGGTGCACTAAAAAAGATTTTTGAAAAATTCTTCTTACATTTTTTTAAAATTAAATTTTTAAGCTGTTTTGTAACATTTTTTAAAGTTTGCATTTAAAATAATAATTTGAGGGTTATAAAATTTATATTATGAGAAAGATCATAACAATCCCTTTAAAATGAAATCTTTTTCGAATCTTTACTTCCACTTTCTGATTTTTGGTGAATATTTAAAGATATATTTTTAGAATTTACTTTATTAAATGCTAATCACGAGATTTCTTTTCTTTTTGTGATACTTTAAATTAATTTTGTGTCACGTGCATAACAACGAAATAAATTGACAAAAAATATTAAAATACGGTAAAAGATAAAATTTAACCACTAGACTAATTGAGATGGAAGTTTTTAAAGAATTTAATTCAAATTAGTATGTTTTATGGATATTAAACATACAAATTAATTGCATACATTGACCATTGTATTTAATTTGAATATTTTCTTCTACATTATTTTGTCTAAAAATATCCGTTACGATATATATATACGCATTAGTTGAACATTGGCAGTTGTATTTATTATAAATAATTTTTTTTGCATTTTTTGGCATTAATTGCATACATTGATCGTTGTATTTAATTTGAATGTACTCCGTCTATAAAATACATTACACTCAAAATAAAAGGATCTTATCCCGTGCAATTTATAGATTCATTAAGAAGGAAAAGTTCTGATCTGAAATCCCCCCCCCCCCAATTTCAGCCAGCTCAGCACGGCTTTTAAAGATATTTTTATATTAACGAGTTCGTTATAATTGAAAATGTTTATTGTCTCACAAGCAGGTCGTCCTGACAAGTAAAACTGTTTTGCGTTTGATAGGTTCACCATCTATGAATTTGATTCATATTCATGATCAAAGGCTGCAGTCTAGAAAAATTTGAGAACTCCTGTTTTACTGCACATCAGACTCCTTTTTTTTCTGGTATTACATGGTTAACCTAATTAAATAAAATTATACATCAAATGTTTGTAGTATGGGGGGAAAACTTTTTAAAACATTTTAAAAAATGACAAATAAACAATTTATTTGAAATTACGAGATTTAATTTTGGGCAATGCATAGACTTTAATACATTAAAAAACTATAACTGATTATTACACAATATAGTTGCCAGACTCTCGTCTCCCATTCTTAAGTGGAATTGATGAACGTGAGTAATAGCGTCTTCAATGAGCCCAAAAGAAACGGAAACAGGTATGGAACGATATACACCTTTGGAGAGGTGCGACAATAGGTAAAAGTACGCGAATCATTTAGAATGATTTGTGAAACCCATTAGCGGCGCGCTTTTCCCTTGGAAAAGTCGGCAGGAAAGAAATTCATCATAGGTGGTCTGCAGAGGGCGGAACCAAAAAAGGTCGGGTATACGAGATGGTTCGAGAAAGTGCTGAGAAGAATGCATAAATAACGACGGTGTGGCGAATGGAAGAGAATAGACTTGGACTGTTGAAGGGTCGACACGCGTACGGAGAGACGGGGGTCTCGTTTGGACTTTGAATAATGAGCCTTGTTCTCATGAGTGTATTAACGTTCGTCGGAACGCACCTTTGTAAATGATTTATTTAACCAAGATTTTAATGTGTCAATAAACCAGATGTAAATAAGAGTTGGTGCTACAGTTATGATTACTTCTACAAGATAATGATTTGTCGGATCACGACTATAAAGGTTAACAATTGTCTTAGCGACTGAATCCGTTAGTAAAAAGAATCGTCCAGATCTGAAGCATCTACTAAATCAACAACACACCCGGCAATAAAGGATATTTAAATGCTGCACATGAATTTAAAGTAGTGAAATTAGAACGTCATTAAATTCTAAGGAAAGCATAATTTAATGTTGTATTAAAATTCTGTAGGCTAAGAGGCTAATTAATTAACTATTTGGTAGCGTTCGGCTTGAATTGACTGTCGCTTTGACCATACGCTGTATTTACTCGACCTTCAATATCATCGGCGAAAAGAGAGGTCGCTTGCGTAAACTGGAAACAGAATTTCTTGAAACAAGGTAATAATGACAAGAACAGTAACACAGTGTAATTACGTGACACATGTTCACAGTAAACACTGAATAACGGAAATTAAAACACTTTGGACATGACACTGTTCGAAACACCGTTACGGTATTAGAACAACTGATGTTTCTTTTGACAGATCCTTTCGAAACATTGAGGAAATTGCAGTTTCTAACTGTCCTTTTCATTTGTATCTTCTTTTTACTTCAGTACTTCAAGGTCAGCTTACCATGAAATGGTTTCGTGTTCAACCTTTGTATAAAGAATATCAACCTTGAAACGATTCGATTTGCCGCAGTACACCAATTCCGCCGGTTAAAATCGTTTACAAAAGCCACGTGCTCAATTGGAATTCATTATAATTTTTTTTAAATAAAATTAGATAAAAACTTGATCTATAAAATTAAATTTAGTTTGCCTATTGAGTATAGGTACAGGAAGCAAATTTATAAATTAATAAATTCGATCTAAACGTTGAAAAAAAAGCGACAGGCACTTATACGTATTCTGAGGGCGTTTTCCTATACATCGTGAGACTTATTGACCACTTCACTGAGCCAGCATCCAGTGAGTGAACACCCGTTGCTCCCTATCATGGGACAGTACAGGAACGTTTATGCCTTGGCTAAGATCGAACCAAGCTCCACGCATTGGCAGCTTCCGTCGCTAACTGCTATATAGTGTGGATGGCTTAAAAATTAGGAATTGAGTAGCAGGAAATTACAGAAAATGCATATCTACACAGCAATTTAAAAAAAAAAAAGAGAACACTTATGTTTTGAGTAGAGCAAGTAGGTTAACTAATTGCTTTGAATATTATTTAGGCTAGGTTCTCCTATATTCGTACAAAGCTTGCACAGTCATCGAAGTACTCATAAAATACACGATATACAAAACAGTATATGAGGTCAGAATGGCTAGTCTAAAAACCAAACGTGTAACTCGTTGTACCCACGTAAAGTTCGTGCTACGTACGTAAAAATACTGCATCCACAATTTAAGGTCAATGCAAGTTTCTGAGACCACTTTTATTCACAGTGTTTTTTTCTTTTGTGTGTTTGTTTGTGTGTGTGTGTGTGTGTGTGTGTGTGTGTGTGTGCGTGTGTGCGTGCGTATGATATTTCTGAAGCAGGATGTGAGAGAATTTCCACCAAATAACAAATGCCCGCAGGGCTGTTCAACAGAATATTTTATTTTTGAACACATGCTAAATAGAGAACTAATTCCATGAGCATTACTTCAATGCCAACAATTAATAATTAAAGTAAAAGGTAAGTTTATCGAAATTCTAATTATTAAATTACATTTTATGAGCAATAAACAAAAATGCACTGAACATGATATATAAACGGGCATTTTTTAATTCATAATATAAAATTAATTCATAATATAAGATTCATAATTAATTCATAATATAAGATTTAAATAATTAATTCATAATTTTTCCAATTACTTCATTAATTACCCTGTCTTAAGATCAATGGAAGCATACAACAATTCTTCACACGTTCTTGCATACCAAAATATCACTTAGCAATTATCATGCCTCTGTTAGATCAATATCAGCCTATATTTCCAATTGCTTAACGCATGTTGCTTGTTAATAATAGCGTATTACCCGTTCTTAACGTATTACGCTAGATTAGTCAACATGATAACATTTTTTTTAATCAGCTCTTTCGACTATCAAGTTCAGATGCTATAGTGCCAGATTTTGTTCCAAGGTTAGATGCCCAAGGTGACTATCCCATTCTTCTTAAAGCTCTAAGAGATACGATCTCTCGACTGGCTGGTAAAGTTACGAACAACAAAAAAAATGTCAAACGAGGTGTCTGGCTAATAGTTGAAACCATTCTCATCCATTGTTTAGCATGTTCAGGCCTTCGACAATCTGGCATGAACTAGCTGACCTCTGATGTCGAGCAGCTTTTGAGAAGTGTCATACTTTGTAGAGAACACCACTGCACTGTTAGGGGGAGGGTGCTCGCTCACAATCACATCGTACAGGTTCATATAATGTTTATTATTGAGATCCTTTGTTCAACGTTTAAACTGAATAGAAAATAGAACATATTAGGTGCGAAAAAAGCTTTTAACTGATTCATCGCATTTCCTGGTATACGAAATCAGAGGCGTTCCAACCCGGGGGTGCCAGGGGTGCGGGGCACACGGGCGGCAAGTCAAGGGGGGGGGCGCCAAGTCAGCCGCTCGGTTGAAAAAAATTAAAAACTAATTTATTAGAAAAATAATCAATATAAATATATCATTATGCTAGGTAACTACTTAGAGTTAAAAATGCATTCTACAAGTATAACTGGAAACCACACTGGTTTTAAAAACGCTGCTCCACGTCGCAACCAGTTGGGAAATAAATTGTTCGTTTTTGTTTTAACACGTTTTAACCCATCATCCCATCAAATCGCGCCGCATCGCCGGCATCGCGTAGGTGCGGGCGGTTTTTGTCAGGTTTCAGGAAAATACTCGTTTATGCCCTGAGCCTATAAATACAAGAACCGGGATATTTGCTTTATATTAATTTTGAACGTGTCCATCTCAACAACTGAAAAACAAAGCTTTATGCCTCGAATTTTTGTGCTCGATTTTGTGATTGCTGACCAATACAAATATTTCACAGATAAGTAAACTTGATATTCTTTCTTTTACGCGGTTAGCGGTTCGAAATTGAAATAATACATCCATGGTTTGACATTTGTTTTGCAAAAAAAAAAAAAAAAAAAAAGCTAGGATTCATTACTTAATTCTATTTTAAATCTTTTTTTTTATTTTGCAAATGTTAAACATATACTACAGGAACAAGTGTAAACTTGGATTTTTGAACTGCATCACCTTATTTCTTTAACAGGTGCGTAAAATATGGCAAATTTTTCAGACATCGGGAAAATACGATTTTTTTTATTAAAGTAAACGTAGGGGGAATTGTATTTAAAATATGAACAAAATTAAAATAAAATTGATTTGGAACGTTTCTTTGCAAAAGTCAATCTTTATCGAGAAACAGCTTAACTTACATTGTGCCCTTTTTATAAGTTCTTAATTTGACTACGAATGCAAAGGTGAGGCTCCAAAAAATACAGAAGACCAATTCAAAATTAATTTTTACTTTGTAATATTGGACACCGCATTATCAAAACTAGAAGAAAGTTTCGAACAAATAAAACAACATCACACAGTTTTCAGTTTTCTCAACGACCTAAATAATTTCCTTGAAACAGATAAATCAAATAGGTCTGCAAAATGTAAATATGTGGAAAGTATGTTACATGATCCATTTAAAAATGAAAAAGATATAGCTGAAGATTTATGCGATGAAATTTACAACGTTGCATTTTTTATTTCCCCTGAAATGAGCGCGTTAAATGTGATTCAATACCTATTTACAAATAACCTCATCTATCTGTTTCCGAATTTAGTGATTGCCATACGAATTTTTTTAAACATTACCTGTGACTGTGGCTAGCAAGGAAAGAAGCTTTTCAAAACTTAAAATAAAAAATTATTTGAGATCCACAATGGGACAAGAAAGGCTTTCAGACTTATCTATTATTAGTATCGAAAAGGACATTTCGAAAGATATAGATGTATCAGATATTATAACAGAATTTGCATTAAAAAAGGCAAGAAAAGCAAACATTATTTAAGCTTTTTGACTGACTTATTAAGTATATGTATTAATAGATATGTGTTGTATGTATTTAATATAACGTATTCACTTGGTTATTATATCAATACATTAATAATTATTATGTTAGGTTGTAAAATTAAAAAATAAACTGAATTTATAATACTTTCTGCAATTCGTTGTTTCATTTAAGGTAAACAATTTCAGAGAAATTTCAATTAATCTATACGGTATGAGGGGGGGGGGGCGACAAAATTATTCTCGCACACGGGCGGCAGCTACCCTAGGAACGGCCCTGTACGAAATTCAAGATAACTACTGCAGTTTTCCCAAGGTGAGCTCACAAACATTGTAATTTCGTTAATAAGTGAGTGCCATATACAATACAATAAACTTACGGTGTCCATGGGGTGTAGTCACATACTTTTAGATGAATTTTCATACGTGTTAGGCCACGATATAGTAATGTGTATCTCGGGTTTTAGCCACCTGAAAATGTCCGGGCCCCATTATTTTAAATGGTCGTAAATGCTAATGAGGTAGCTGATGATATTTCTAAGCTGCCATCAAAACTGGATATAGTTAATATGCCACTGATCACTCTTTCTAAAGGGTTTGAATAAGGCTAAAAGGGAAGATCAAGTCAAATGATCAGAATCCTGCAATTTTGTCGGTGTACATAAGCCCCTATTCCCTTTTCAACATGAGTCAAATGACCATACCTATCTCAGGGAGGTTCCTAGAAATGTTGCCACGTTTGCTACCAAGGCCATATTGTCACCCAGGCCTATTTGTAAGGACTGCAGCTTGCCGATTCTGATATATACCTTGTGTGCCTGACGAAGACAGAGACATTTTAGTATCTTGTTTATCTGTACTGGAAAGAACTAGGGGTATTTTTACTGGAATGTGCGACTCAGAATCCTTTATTCCTATTTTTTCTAATTCTCTTTTGATGTATACTACTTTTTATGTATATATAAGGCATCGTGATATCGGTGCTAATGCACCAAATACATGCATTAAAATGTAATGTAATTATTTTAATTGATTGGTGAAGAATAACTTGGTGGTGAATGCTCATTTACTTTTCTTCCGGGAAAATTTTAAAACTAGTGTATACTAGAGCTTACGAATATGTATCCCAGTAAATTGAAAAAAAATTCAGGTAGTCTCTTCTAACGAAACTAACGCGGGTTATTGACGTAGGATTACTTATCGTTGCTTACCTCTTTTCTATGTGTATATGTATGTATGTATGTGTTATGTATATACGTATGTCAAAATTTTACACATTTTGGCACTTTTCTGTTTAACTATTTACTGCTTGTCGAAGCGATACAGACTGGGTTTGGCACGCTGCCAAAATTATTACTCGTGAGGACGGATGAACGGACGGTTTTAACGTCTGAAATTTTGCTTTCCGGAGGACGGTTATGGACGAACGTAATCCTACGTTTAAAAACAAAACATTTTAGGCCTCAACCTAAAACCATTTTTGTACTTGTAGAACGCCGCTTAACGGTTTGCGACATTAACAGATTTGCCGCCTTAATAGGTCACAACTTATTTCGTAGGCGCAAATGCTTGAAGTTTAAAGATATTTTCTTCAACACGAATACCAGATTTATAAAACTTTATAAGGAGGTTATTTCGAAATACTGACGCAAGCGACAGTAAAAACATCAAAGATTAAGAAGAAACTTTGAGAAAGAAAATAATAATGATGGGGGTGTAGCGAACTGAGGTTCGTAGTGTCAACCAGAAGATGATTTAAACACACCAGGTATACATCACTCATTACATAAACAAAACAAATGCAATTTATTAATCAAATTGATGATGATGAGATATGTACACTGCACAGATGTAAGATGAACTTCGTAACGTAGGTAATCACACTCGATTTTATCGGCGTGGGGGCGGAGTAAGAACACAGAAGTCCGCTAGGCTAGCAGAACTGGCTCTGCTTCAATGATGAAGAAACGGCACTTCTCCTGACGGGAAAGGGCTCCCCAATAATATCAACGGCGGTGATCACTGCACGCACCCGGTAGCGATGAAATTATTAAATTAAGGAGAAAGGACTCCTCACTGGAAAATAAGGTAGCAAAGGCTCCTTCCACGAAGACTGGTCTCCGACAAATTAGTGGAGTATGTTTACTCCTGCAGGAACTAGATCGTCGCTGCAAAACAGTCACAAGGGACGCTGAACCGATAAGGGCGGCAAACCCGGCTGCTCTTAGAACTGGATCCGCTACGTGTCAGGAACTAAAAAGACGCAAGCCTCGACTGAGGGGTCCATTCTCTTTTTATAGAAGACCTCCACCGGATATTGCATCACTCTCCAGAAAGTCGAACGATCTAGAACAAGTGAGCAACGGAAATGGGTTTCCTGGGGCGATAATGAAATATTTTCCCCGGGTCTAAAGCGGCCGCCTTTTTAGTTTGTCCTCCAAGCCACTTCAAAGAGTCTCAAAAGGGCCGCTTCGGTAAAATGCGAAAGGCACGAGTCCTTTTGTTTAGGCACGCGACGCCTCCAGGATGCTGCTTAACAATTGATAGTTCATGAATGAAAGCACCTGGGGGGTCTCCTGTCATTTATAATAAATACCAGCGGCGTCACCCGGTGGCGATGACTAAATCAAGAAAAATGACCACGTCCCCTGAGGTCCTGTGGAACAAGTCTATCGGATGAACAAAAGGAATATTGCTGTCAGCATATTGCCACCCAAGCCGTCGGAAATCTTTTGAAGTGTCTCAGGCCGAGATAGAAGAATTTCTTTTGTTAACGGAGAGGTTGAAATGCAATACTCTACATAACCCCCCTGCCGTTAAAGTTTTCAATGTGGTTGCATATTGAAAACCAACGTTTCGTGTGGGTGGTTCCCAATTCTGCTATCTAATGTACCAGTTCCAACAGTTTTTTTTTTCTACTACACAAAAAAAAATACACAATTCTAACAAGTACGTACACATGCACTAACTGGATTACTAAATACAAACACAAATAAATTCATGGTACTAACAATTAATTCTCTAGGTTACTACATTTACAAATCTAGGTAATTCGCGGACGTTTAAGGAATGTATCTGCTTAAAGCGTCAGCGTTTGTATTCTGTCTTCCCGGCTTGTGTTCTACCCGAAAACAAAATTGCTGCAACATAAGTTGCCACCGAAAAAGACGGCCATTTGAACTGGCATTCTTCTTGAGCCATACCAATGGGTTATGGTCGGTCACGATTTTGAATTCGCTTCCGTCCAGATAGTAGTGAAGTTTTTTTAACGCGAATATGATCGCCAAGCACTCTTTTTCTGTGGTGCTGTATTTCCTTTCAGGCTCAGAGAACTTCCTACTCAGGTACAGGATAGGATGTTCCTTATCACCTATTTGTTGGGCCAACACTACCCCGGCTCCCAGATCGGATGCGTCCGTTTGGACAATAAATGGAACAGTAAAATCAGGAGCTCGTAGCACAGGTGTTTTTATAAGAGCGTCTTTCAGAGTGGTGAACGCTGCCTCGCAAGCTTCGTCCCACACAACCGCCGCGCGTTTCTCCCGTCCCTTTAACGCATCGGTTAAGGGGGCCGCTATCATAGAATAATTTGGAATATAGTGCGCGTAATACCCAGTGAGACCCAGAAATGCCCGAATACTCGTCTTTGTCTCTGGCCGGGGAAATTCCCTAATGCATTTTACCTTTAATTCGGCGGGATTTCGATAACCTCCGCCGACCATGTGCCCCAAGTATTTTACATGGTTTTGGGCGAACCGACATTTCGATGATTTGATTGTGAGCTGCGCTTGCGCTACACGACTTAACACGATATCTAAATGCTTCAGATGCTCGTCCCAGGTCTTAGAAAATATCGCGATGTCGTCGATATATGGAACGGCATACTCCTCACACCCATTTAGGACGTCAGCCATGAGCTTACTGAAAAAGAAAGGTGCGTTTTTAAGCCCGAAAGGCATCCGCAAAGGCCTGAATGTCCCGAATGAGGTGACAAAAGCCGCAATGCGTTGGGCCCTTTCTGTCAAGGGGATTTGCCAATACCCCTTTGCAAGATCGAGTATTGTTATGAAATCAGATCCTGCAACCTGCTCAACCCTTTCCTCTATGTTGGGGAGGGGGTAATATTCGGTGCGAATTATTTCGTTCAACCTACGATAATCAATACAGGGTCTCGGTTCACGACCATCGGTTTCTACCAAAATGATAGGCGAGGTATAATCAGACTCACCTACTTGTATCACTCCTAATTTTAACATTTTGTCAGTCTCCAACTTCAAGATTTCGTTCTGTCGGTGTGACGTTTTGTATGGTCTAGACCTAACGACCTTATCCGAGATCAGCTCTATGTCATGCGTAACTTTCTCGGTTTTTCCTGGGTTATTAGAAAAAATATTTGCATGGCTACACAATAATTTCTTTAATTCCCTTTTTTGAGTGAGATTTAGACGAGCGTCAAGTTCGCTCTCGCGCACAATCTCCTCGTAATCGAAATCGGTAGCACCGGTTTCAAAAACGTGGATTGCGAAATCATCCTCAGTACCAATTTCGACTTTACCTTCATAAACCCAATTTATAGTTTCGGGACGCCTGATATAGGGCTTCAGCATATTAATATGGTAAATGCTGGATTTCTGTCTAGGTCCGGGAGTTTGCACTCGATAATTCGTCTCCGATATGCGAGCTTCAATTTTCCCTGGGTCTATCCACTTCGGCGCCGTTTTGCTAGTCCGAGATAAAGAGAAAATCAGAACTAAATCTCCAACCTCGAAATCCCTTTTAACTGCGCTCTTATCATACGCTTCCTTACGCTTAGATTGTTCTTCACCCATTTTCTGAGCAGCTAACTCTCGCTCTCTTTTTAATCTATTCACTAGGGTAAGGACGTGCTCTGTCACGGGTCTCTCTTCCTCACAACCTCCCATCCAACCTTCGTACAATAAAACTTCGGGTGTTCGTAGGTTTTTTCCATACAACAGTTTCTCCCTGAATACCTGTGGGACAACTAAAGGACTTCGTGTATCCCCAAAGTGATCCCTCTGTTGTTTACACAATAACCCGTTTATCACTACATAACCCTTCTCGCCGGTTTGACTTGGACTTTCGACTTTTTTTAACAATGCGGCCAATTCTACACATTCCCGCTGTGCGTCTGCGAATTTCTCTGGGGAAACATTTAATAGACTCAACGCTGGGTCTTCGCGGTCGAGGGGGGGTAAAACTAACAATTTCGCCTGTTCCTCCCTTTCCAGTTGTGTCAAAACGATTGACTCCCCATCTGAGGGACTATTGTCCGAACGCTCTCGAAGAGAATCGTTTGACTGAAGTGTCTGTGTACAGCTCTCTTGACATTTGGAACGCGAGCGCGTTATTGCATTGATTTGCATGCTCTTAGAGTTTTGTTGACCCTGTCTTAGAAGAGCTGCCGTTTGATTTCCCAGTATGTATCTTTGTTGATTTGACCTGTCGCTAATGACACAGGCCTTTGTTGTTATATTTCCATACTGGGAGTTCAGAATTACGCGCGCTAGGGGCACGTTAATGGCACGAGTGTCTAACGGCTGAGTGAGCCAGACTGTTTCGCCGAGGTAGTCGTCGGGCGAAATAAATCTTTTACAAACCAGATCAATCGTACTACCCGTATCTCTAAGTATCTCACATACCTGGCCGTTCACAGTCCCTATACTCACATATGGTTTTAAGGGATCTGTGATTTCCAAATCGGCACCTATGGAGTTAACCTCTTCTTTTTTTGTTAATAACGGACACTGGGGCCTAATATGCCCGACCTCGTGGCAAAAATAGCACTTAATGTCTGTCACACGCCTTTTGTCGAACTCTTTATGGTTCCATTCTTTACGGCGGTTTTCTTTTGGGCGAGGGGAGCTCACCTTATCTAAATTTCGTTCGGGTTCGTGTTGTTCGGGGGGTTTTTCAACCTTCTCTCCCGTTTTTACAGCCCCAAACATTTTCCGTTGGTCGGGCGCGCGTCCCTCGAATTTCTTCGGTTGGTTGGGGGGCTTACCTGTTTTTCTGATAAGCTCAAACTGATCCGCGTCTTTGACCAAGGTTTCAGGGGACGTGTAATTCTCCCAATCCCTTATATTTTGCTCCCGGATTTCACTTCCCATTTTCCGTTTCAATTGGTCGACCAGAAAGAGATCTTTTAACGACTCAAAAGTTGTAACACCGAGACCCTCTATCCAACCTTCGAAATACGTCTTTATTTCGAAAAGATAATCTTTCCATAGGGTTCCTGGCTTACGCTGGTGTCTAACAAACTTCTGACGAAAAGCTTCAGGACTGAGCCTGAATCGCTCGAGAAGCACGCTCTTAACATGGGAATATTTTTGTGTGTCCTCGACCTTTTCCCGTAACACAATGGCCGCTACTGATAATGGTAACAGGCTAATTAAACTGCCTGACCATTCAGCTTCCGGTATTTTTAAATGCTGTGCCTGCCGTTCAAAAAGGCAAAGGTACAGGCTTATATCAGTTTCTTCCGGGTCGAATTTTTGCATTATGTGCCTTAATGAGTGTCCCGCAGGTCTCGGAGGACTAACAGACGGGCTTTCTTGGGGGGCTTCCCTACTCAGTCTTAATTTGGCTAGCTCAAACTCTCGCTCTTGTTGAGCTAACCTATCCTCCCGTTCTTGTTGAGCTAATTCATCTTCCCGTTTTTGCCGGGCTAACCGTTCTTCCCGCTCTCGTTGCTCGTTTTCTATACGGGTCTCCATAATTTCAGCTAACAACCCTTCAGCCAATTTTACATTGTAATCTGCTGAACTTTCAATTTTTTTGATTATCTCAAGCTTCAGCATTCCCAAATCTACCTCACAACTCATTTCTATAGCGAGGTTAACTAAGTCCTCTTTCTTTGCACGAATAAGAGAACCCATGTTTGACAGAATACAAAGCTATTACAATACTACACAGAATAATACACACTATTATAAACCCTGAGGTAGTAATTACTTTAAAACCTGAACACAAAATGCAACTACACAACACAATCAATTAACGTACACATGCAATGTATTAACAAATATGAACTAAATTACTTTTAACATTCCGCTTGCGATGTTACTATTTTAAGGTTCATAAAAGATAAATCACTTTGCTTTTAACATATCACAAAAATACACAATGCAAAATAGTTAAACACAATGTAGTTACACTATTTCTTTTTGAGCACAGTCACATTCCTTAATTTCTGAGAACTAATTTAACACACTACTAGTTCAATAACAATTCTACTTTACACAATAACACTAGTTCTTATTTTACCTCAACTTAATAAAATTTTTAACACCTTTTAAGTTCAGATCAAGCTATTAATTACGGTTATTAAATTCAACAATTTAATTCTCCTACTTCTGAGAAAACAACCAAAATATTAATTACTAAACTACTGTTGGATACCAGCACAAAAGAGAAACAGAATGGTACTCACAATTTGATGTGAAGACTGGCATCTAGTTGGCACTGCAGCAAGTTTATCAGATGGCACAAGAACGTCAAACGTCCTACTCTAATTCACAGGATACACACACCCGCGATAGCACTTTCACACAGTCTCAGTTCTGAAACACGCGCGAATGTCACTAAGGAAATTAACACTGCAGCAGTTTAGCAGATTTCACAAGAACGTCAGCCGCTCTACACTACTTCACAGAATACACACCAGCAATAGCACTTTCGCACAGTCACAGTTCTGAACACACGCGACTGTCACTAAGGAAAACAAAATGTTCTTACTGTCGCTTTTTTTTTTCGTCTAAACGCTGCCACCAAAATTATGAATGAATATATACCTTCTGTAGCGAACTGAGGTTCGTAGTGTCAACCAGAAGATGATTTAAACACACCAGGTATACATCACTCATTACATAAACAAAACAAATGCAATTTATTAATCAAATTGATGATGATGAGATATGTACACTGCACAGATGTAAGATGAACTTCGTAACGTAGGTAATCACACTCGATTTTATCGGCGTGGGGGCGGAGTAAGAACACAGAAGTCCGCTAGGCTAGCAGAACTGGCTCTGCTTCAATGATGAAGAAACGGCACTTCTCCTGACGGGAAAGGGCTCCCCAATAATATCAACGGCGGTGATCACTGCACGCACCCGGTAGCGATGAAATTATTAAATTAAGGAGAAAGGACTCCTCACTGGAAAATAAGGTAGCAAAGGCTCCTTCCACGAAGACTGGTCTCCGACAAATTAGTGGAGTATGTTTACTCCTGCAGGAACTAGATCGTCGCTGCAAAACAGTCACAAGGGACGCTGAACCGATAAGGGCGGCAAACCCGGCTGCTCTTAGAACTGGATCCGCTACGTGTCAGGAACTAAAAAGACGCAAGCCTCGACTGAGGGGTCCATTCTCTTTTTATAGAAGACCTCCACCGGATATTGCATCACTCTCCAGAAAGTCGAACGATCTAGAACAAGTGAGCAACGGAAATGGGTTTCCTGGGGCGATAATGAAATATTTTCCCCGGGTCTAAAGCGGCCGCCTTTTTAGTTTGTCCTCCAAGCCACTTCAAAGAGTCTCAAAAGGGCCGCTTCGGTAAAATGCGAAAGGCACGAGTCCTTTTGTTTAGGCACGCGACGCCTCCAGGATGCTGCTTAACAATTGATAGTTCATGAATGAAAGCACCTGGGGGGTCTCCTGTCATTTATAATAAATACCAGCGGCGTCACCCGGTGGCGATGACTAAATCAAGAAAAATGACCACGTCCCCTGAGGTCCTGTGGAACAAGTCTATCGGATGAACAAAAGGAATATTGCTGTCAGCATATTGCCACCCAAGCCGTCGGAAATCTTTTGAAGTGTCTCAGGCCGAGATAGAAGAATTTCTTTTGTTAACGGAGAGGTTGAAATGCAATACTCTACAGGGGTTACGACAATACGAATATCCATCGAAGCATGAAAGTATTCGAACGAGATTAAACCATTTTATTAGTAATGATGCCAAGAATAATTAATGTTAGGTGAAAATAAAATAGATGGCTTTAATAAGAGACAATTAAAAAAAATATTCAAAAAAGATTTTCATGCGAGTTCACATTAATTTTATATATAACATGAAAGAAGCAAACGTAATAAATATTTAAGAAAGTTTTTGGCAGCCTCGGACCCTCTCTCGCAATAAATATCGCTCTTCAGTTTGAAGATGGATTGATTAGAGAATGGATTGAACAGTCGAAAAAAATCAACTAAACTCTGAATCTCGATTTTCCGTGTCGAGAGACACAAAAATAGTACAAATCGAGTAGAAGAATATCAACATGGGTCGTAATAGAGGAATGTAACAAACTTTTACAGAGAAATAAAAACCTGAGAAATATGTCAAGATTTAATCTTTATTTTGATAAAAATCCTCTATAAAATCCTAGCACATTAAAAACTTCTGAATAGTACATTTTAAAACTAAACAGAGGTACCTTCGTATTATCTGTATACAGTTTTCTCGGAAAACACCTGTATATTAATCAGATTCAGAAATCAGAAGTTCTGAACTTTTTTTTTTTTCGAACGCGGAGGCACTTGTCGGTGGACATTCGCCTGTTTGTACACCGCGAGACGGCCGGCCATTCATTTAAGGGGGCATCGTATAGGTGGCTATCACTACCCCCTACAAGCCGGTCCCGTAATTTAGAAAGGAGTCACAAGAGACGAGACCGGTACACTTGAACCCGCAACTCCAGAGGTAAATTTTGAGAAATTGGGGGACATTGCAGCCTCGACAGCTTTTTCGTGCACCAACCGCCAATAAAATACACGGTGGTGGATTTGTCAGCGACGGGCATCGAACCAGTGACGTTCAAATCACTGGATCGCTGTCTTAGCCAACTGGGCCACCATGTCCTTAATTTCAGGACATTTACATTTAATATTTCTGATGCAAACCTGACAGCCCAATGTGAGAGTCAAAATTGTATCCTTAAAAAAATTAATATAATATTACAGATATTATTTTCCCCTCTTATTGGTTAAATTTTAATGAAAATGTAGGTATGGTTCAAGGCCAATAAATCCTCTAGTAAAACTTTTTTTTTAAAAATGCCACCAACATTGTATGGTGGTCAGCTTCGCAATTACCACCGCATGGGCCCCGGTACAAATGCTGACAAAGGGCATGGATATTCCTCTACTGACTCCTAAGACACAATGTTGGTTCTAAGGGGTCAGTAGTTGGGTACCTTCACAATAAAGTACCCAACAAATTTCATAGTGCTATTCGGCGAACGCCCCTATTTGATAAGTAAATTCCTGTCGCATTTATTTAAAAAAAAAATTTAAGCCTACAAAAAATGCCTACAAATATAGGCAAAGTTTGGCTCACTTACCGTTAATTTACATAACTTTTAAAAAAATTTCTGGATATTAAATTTAAGAAGTTAACCAAATCAAAAATTAAAACGAACATGGCTAAGTGTTATAATTTTAGTCTGTTAATTTCGTTCTTAGCGTAAGTTTTATTCCTCAGAGTTAACATATGCATAACTTTTTCACAAAATTGCTAACTGCCTAGAATAAATTTTAAAAATTAGACATAGGGGTGATTATTTGAGTGAAATTTAGATATATTGAACTAACTTAGTGATCATTTATCAAAGTTTGACACAATATGAACTTTTAGCTTAGAAAATAAACTCCATCTGATTTACCCGAAAAAAAAAATCAACTTTCTACAAATTTCTGCAAAAGCTTTTCAATTCATTCGAAATTTTTACAAGCAAATATGATTTTTTTAATACCGTTCTGATAACTTAATAAGTAAAGACAAAAGCAGATCAGCAAATTTCAACGGTAAAATAATACAAAAACATAAGAGCATGCTCACGTAAGAGAAAGGTTTCATTCTTTCCATTGTTCCTAATCTCAAACAAGACAGACACGTGGTTATTTACGTCAAGCTATCAGAATTAATTGCGTCTAAGGATTGTAGAACGAACGTGTCGAAATCGACAGCAACAAAACGTCGAGGCTCAAAAACTAGCGAGTCTGATTTGCATACTACACCAACTGTGCGTCACGCAGCTATTAATGTTAAGAGTTAAATGATTATGAATAAGAGTTAAATGATTATTATAATAAGTTTGTTTGTAAGGTATGAAGTAAAAGCTTATACTAGAATGCAGTAATAAAAGGGGAATTAAGTCCTGCTAATCTCAAAAAAAATTTTAGTTGGTGGATTGCAACAAACTACTCAACGTAAACTTAAAAACTTTTTAACAGTGCCTCAAATGGCGAGCACTTGTTTTATACTTTTGGGTATTAATCGTCTTTAAGGGTATTAAAGACGATTTAATTCTAATCCACTATACGCATTTAAGCTATTCTAATAGTTCTAAAAAATTATGTTGACCTTTTGACAATGAAGAC
The DNA here is from genome assembly GCA_907164885.2 of Dolomedes plantarius. Lineage (NCBI taxonomy): Eukaryota > Metazoa > Arthropoda > Arachnida > Araneae > Dolomedidae > Dolomedes > Dolomedes plantarius. The sequence goes on from OU015500.1 coordinate 32,486,507, forward strand.
ATTACTGATAAATTTGGCTTGGTTAAAAAGAAAAGCATCACTTAAGGCCAACTTTATAATATTTGTAAAATATCGAATTAATTTATATATGTTTGTTATGTGCATTGCATTTTAAAGACATTCCTGAAATTACTAACTTCAAGGGTTAACACGTAACGCATTTTAAAATTTTTACACGTAATTTTTTTTAATTAATTAGATTCACTGGTGGTATACAACAAAAATAATTATAGCATTTTACATTTATTAATGGGGCAATGGGTAAAATCTCCAAAAGTTATTCTGTAAAATTCTGTGAAATCTGTTTCATTAGTCGAAAAAGAGTTCAACGTTAATTTATATCCAAAAAACTAAAAATGGCTCGCCTCGAGGGGGTAGACGGCCTGAAAATGTCATTAAAAGACTAAGCTTAATCTATCTCAGCAGGAGTAGCACGTGCCAAATTTCAGAGTAGACTACCCTCTGATTTTTTTCTAAATAATAAGAAAATATCAGTATCCTTAAATGACAAGAAACGAATCGTTTAATCAATACGTAGCCAATAGCTTACTAACAAATTATTCAAGTAAACATAACAGATATTTAAATATGAAGAAAGTTTGAGGTTAACTGAAGCGTGCAATTCTCGCATACTGATGTTACAGAATCCTCTTATTCCATCCCCTTTATGATAAAAATCTCCCATTGCTGCGCTAATGCTCTTTTAGTTGAACTGTTTTGGGAATTATGGTTATAATAATAACCTATAATTACACGGATTTTCTGATTTATCTTCAAAAAGTTCTTTGGAATACATGGTAAATAATTTTCTTAAAAGACTGCTTTATCTACCAATTCATGTTGTCACCAGATCACCAGTTCATGCTTGATCTGACGCTCACGAACCTAACGGCTTTATGAGTCTCGTGGTAGATGCAGTTCTGTTATAAAAACAGTAGAAGCAAATATTAACCTTTAATCTGTCCTTCATTATAAGGAATTCGAAACTGTTTGTTGTAGTAAATAGATGACGTCAACAGCATTATGTATATTAACTTGGAAACGTGCACAGCATAACTATTCATTGCTTAAGAAAGTCTCTTTTGAGATGACCGTTAAGTATGTAGAATTAAGAAAATTTGAATTACGAATAGCCAGTTTTTTATTCTTAAAATAAGGTCAATGTTGTGGACACTGTTGGACAGACATAATTCGCGATAAATTATTCATACAAGTCATTTTACTAAGATGTTTTCTGGCATAGGTTGATGATAATAAAGGTAAATATACTTGCAGGCATTTTCGTTTCCTATACGTGTACGGAAATGCAGTTGGAGCGACTTTTAAGCCTTTTTACTGTGTTCTAAATCTCGTACGGGCTGTGGAATGAGGTATAATAACATTACATGATGACATAATTATAAGTCTTTAACTTTAGAGTTTAGCTTATAAGTCAATATTAAATGCAGGAGATAACTGGACTCCAGCTACACCGCTGCAACAGAACTCAAAGCCCTTCGGAAAATTACAATAAATATAAAATTAGAGAATTTCAGTGATTGGACTAGCCATTTACAATGAAACTTCTCTGCTGGCCACTCCTCGAAAGGCCACTTTTTTTTCGGAACCATTACTGGCTGCCATAGAGAAATCCACCCCTTAAAACGGCTACTTATTTATCGGAACCGTCACTGGCTGCCTTAGAGAAGTCTCACTATACTCTGTTAGAAACATCAATTCTACTGATTAGTAAATCAACTCTCAAGAAGAAATTTTCTTTTACTGGAAAAACTATAGTTTAGTATTGAAAAAGAAAAGATAAAACCTTTATGATCGAGGAATAAACAGGAAATTCAACGTCAATAAAGCACAAATAGCAGTAAGATGCAATTATTCTGCATACGGCCGTTTCGAAGCCACAAAGGAGCTTCTTCATCAGTGCTCCTTTGTAGCTTCGAAACAGCCGTATGCAAAATAATTGCATCTTACTGCTATTTGTGTTTTATTTACGTTGGATTTCCTATTTATAGTTTAGTAGGATATGTTTACCTTAAGCCCAGGCAGCAGTCTCCTATCTCTCATAAATTATCTACAATATCAGATGACGTATACAACTAAGCAATACATAGCAGTATCTTTTCTGAAGAAAAAAAGTCAAAACTCCGGTTTGACTATACACTGCTAAGTTTACTTTTTGATAACGGTACCCTCCTGAAAGCACTAAACTAGATAAGGTCTCCTCGCGTGAAAAACTACGAGGTTTGAAGCTTCCATCACATTGAGAGCTCCGATAAACTAAATGGGAGAATTTAGTAGCTAATCAGAAGTAAGATGAAAAAAAAATACATTCCACGTAGAAATATTGACAAAGTTTAGACGCCCCCCCCCCAAAAAAAAGAAAGAAAAAATAAAAGAGCACAGAATATTTGCATAGTAAGGGCAAATTTTTCACACAGTAAATATTTACGTAAAAGTATGTCTTGCACTTAAAGCTGACAAAAATTTTGTGCATCTTTGACCATTTGCAAGTAACTAATTTTAAAATTAGAAATTTGTTTCAATTAACAAAATACGAAAATTTTTCAGCTGAATATCTTATTTTATGCTGATACCTATAATAAGTACACTCAATACAAATAAATTAGCTAAACTTACTTAAATTAACGCATTCTGCATTCACTTGGTATTTATATAATAAAAGGATATTTTTCTACATCGCTTCAAATATCTTTTCTAAAAAAAGAAAGAAAAATTTGTCTTTATTTAAAAAGACTATTCAAAATACTACGAAAAATAGAAGTTTTCCTACAAAAAATTAACTATTGTAAAAACAGAAAGAGTATCTCGACAAAACATAATATTTATCACCTTTACAAGCAACAGCATAAAACCTCAAAATATTTACGAACTAAACGCGTTCGAATTAGCCTCTAAGAAAATTTCCTTTTAAGTTTGATTATTCACCCTCTCTGCTGAAAAAAACCCCACGTACCTCTGGATAAGCCCTCTCCTCCCTGCGCGTCAAATGCCTTTGTCTCCAAATATATTAAGATAAGATGAAATGTAAGCTCGGAGAAACAAAAGCTTCGTCATTTTTCGCCCCCAAGCTGTTACAGCCAATATCTCTCTGCAAGCCATTATCGGTGCTGACTGCTACGAATCAGCGATGAAACCGCAAGGGTCCTCAGATGGATATTGGAGGCGAAAGAAAAATATTCGATTACACTTCGGATGCGTCTGGGGTTTCAGAGCGAAATTAAAGGTGATGATACGCAGATGCCATGCGCGGGGGCAAATTAGCAGGCTACTTTTTGTGCGGTTGCACGCAGAACTGGCATGAGTAAGACAGATGAAATTTTCTTGGGGATTTATTTCTATAGAAACTGGTAATTGACAAGTCTCAAGTTTGCTTTTAATTATTCAGAAGGTTTAAGCTAGCTTCTTCTTTTCCCCTTTTCGAATTATGTTTGAGTAAATTTCTTCGAAAACTTAATATGATCACAAACACTTTCGCCTCGAAGCTGACATGTTGTAAAAAAGGCTCAAACTTGGGCAGTCCTCGAAATTTATAATAGCTTTAGGAGACGGGTAATTTCTTCTTTAATAAATGTTGCGTACCATTCATTGTTTGCGCATTTTAAAAAGTTTGCTTTTGAAAAGGTTGAATTAGATCCGAGTTTACTAACCTTAAGATTTTTTTAAAATTATTATTATTGTACTCCGTAATATAGAAAGAAAATTTTTACTCCGGTATCTTTTTCATTCTTCAAAAGAAACATTAACAATATTTTAAAAATTAAATTATTCTGTGAAAAAAATATGCCATACTGTGTTTAAAACGCACATCATTTCCTTTGGTGGAAATTTTAATAAAATAATTAAGATATCTATTATTAGATCATTTAGAAACATTTCTAAAATGATTAAGATAGAAGAGTAAAAAATTTCTCTGTATATAATGAAGTATATTTATTTTTAAGAAAATCCTTAAATCAAAGTAGACAGCCATCGGAAAATTTTTCTCCATGTGTAAACAATGCGCTGATGGCAACTAATATGGCTACAGAAGCCTTAAGTTAGCACTCTTGCGGTCTGTTTACACTGAATCCGGAGAGTTACGTAGCGTCAGCGTTAAAAATCTTAACCAATCACCGAGCTCAATTTATTGACCACGTGACACGTCAAACCAATCCCAGGTCATGTCAACAATATCGGAGCCAACATAACGCAACGAAAGGTCAGTGTGAACAGGTCTTTAGAGAAAAAACGATTACGTTAAAAACACATTAACGCTACATTAAACGCTACATTAACGCTACATTAACGCATTTGGTTCAGAAAAGTCGGATGCTGGTAATTCGCAAGTTTCCCTGCAATTCACAGTTCGTTACTCTACTGCAAACCCTTTTTTTTTTAATAAATTCATGAAAAATATGACCCTTTGAGTTTGATCTGCGACAGAAAAATCTTACATTTATTCAAAGATATCAGAATTACTGAGAAATAAGTATATCACAAAGCTCGTTATCAGCAACAAAACAAGAAACAAAAATTTTAAAATAGATTCTTACGTTACAAAAACCGTTCCTGTTGAACCGCTGATGAGCTTTTAACTGTAACTGATGTATGAAGTTTTAATCTGTTCCGGTACATTTTTGAATTTCAAACATTTACCCAAATCCTTTCAAGCTGCATACATATTTAATGTCATTATACAGCTCGTAAACGTAGCGCCCTTATCTATGTTTATCATACTTGATTCCGAATCTCTTTATTATTGCGTTACAGACTTATTTACTCAATTTTTTTCCAGCTTATCCATTTGCTTTAGTTTCTCTTTTGTAAGTAGAAATGCATTATTTTGAATCAAAAAGTACTTAAGAGTTTTTTTTTTTCAAACAATTTCTTGAAAGATAATTAAAAACGAATCGCTATTGGTAAACGCATCGGTAGGAAAGAGCTCTCTGCTTCCAAGTATCAAAGTAATAATTTAAAAGAAAAATTGTATGCCATGTAAATAAAGCTCTCGTTTTTTTTTTTTTTTTTTTTAAATTCACATATGGAGTCATGAAATGAAATGAAATAATTTTAAGACCGATTTCCTACTGTACAAAGGAATATTGCACATTTCATTGAATTCAGAAAGCAAGTATCTAAAAACAGTTAAATGCAGGAAGTTTTATGGAGCACTCTAAATTTTAAAAACGCGGTTATTCAAATATTTGCCTCGATTCTGCGCTTGCAATATTCGTATTGAATAAACACATATACTGAGTTTGCTAAAGACACACACAGCATAGAAAAAATATTCAGTTACTTCTCGTTCTTGGAAACAGACTTCAATATTTAAGAAAAATATGCAATAGGAACTGTAATTCGTTGAACAAGATTCTCAAGAGAGAACTTACGAATCTTTGAGTTTGTTGTAAGAGTTCTTAAACCGGATATGTATAATGCACCTATACAATCCCCCCCCCCTCCTTTCGCTAAAGTGTAGTGAGTAAGACCCTAGTACAAATAAGCAAATATCTTTAGCCTCTATCAAACTTATTTCTGAATACAGTTGGCGATATCAACAATGCGCGCACACAGAATCATACTGTTGTTGTTGACCAACAACAACAACAGTATGATTCTGTGTGCCCGCCTTGCTAGACAGTCGTGGCTAGCAAGGTCACGACTGTTCATGTCCAAGGCCATGATAGACAGTCGTGGTAAATAATTTTAGATTGTCTAGCCTTGCTAGACAATCTTCATGAAACCAAAAATTTTTAAAAAGTCTAAAAACAGTAGAGGGTCCCGAAGGACCTCGTCCTTTGTAAAATCCAAACAAGCCAATAGATAGGCAGGGGAGGCTATGTCGGCAGAGCACCAGTGACACTCCGAGAAGATCTTCAGACCCTGCCGAAGAGCAAGTGCTCTAATATGGTCACTCATGAAGCGCGAGAAGGCTGTTTGATATTTTCTAGGCTTGAGCTGGAAAGACCCACCCGGACTTCTTCCAAAGTACCATGGGTGGTAGGGAGGAGTACTACCAAGATGGTTTAGTTAGAATCATACTAAATGACGCAATACATGCATGTACAGTATTTCATTAACACCAAGAGTATTAAAGTATATAAAAGAACGTAATGTAGAATACAGTAAAGAACTGCATTCTTTGATAAATTTAGTACAGAAGTAGGCTGGAAAAAAGAAATTCGTTTTACTTATAGATGGCGAAATAAAGAAAAGTCAACTCCACGAAAGTCAAGGGTCGACTGTGTATTGACATTTAAGTGGTCCATCTGCTGACATCGCAGATCTTCAATCCCAATGTAAAACAATGGGAAATTTTCCACTAGAGATAATTCTAATCACAGACATTTTAAATAGCTGTTATATTTAAAATATGTGATTATATATAATTTAAACTATTATCCAATCGATATTATTTTTGAAATCGCGTTTTTGAATTTCAACTTTAAATGCAATCTCTTTACATTAATTCATTGTTTTCAAAAATATTTTTTTATTTTGTCGTAACATATTTCAATAGTTTAGTGTCCTGTAAAAACCTTTTACATTTAAATTTAAAAACAAAACAAAATTATGAGCTCTTTATTTCAGTGTATTTTTCATACGCAAAAAACTAAATTTAAAGGATTTAAGTTAATTTATAATTCGAAATGTACCTGGGGGTAAAGTCCGCATAGCTTGACATGGGATCTACAATGTCGTCATATACACACGTGTCACGTGTTAATGTATGTATGAGTGTACCTGGAAAACATGGATAATATAAAAATATCACTCCACAGTTTTCAGAGGTTTTAAGTGAACTAAATGAAATTTGAATAGAGGGTTTTATCAAAATAAAAACTTTTCTAAAAAGTCTTACATTCCTCATTTACTAGCAATGTTGATATCATTTCATAAGTTTAACATTTTATTTCTGAACTTTTTGTTTTATAATACACGGGTAAGAATTAAATAGACTTTACAAGCTCGCATAATACCAGGAGTTCAGAATATTCTGTTCAGAGACTATCAAGAGGTAGAAAAAACAGATTCTTTTCCTCGAATATTTTATAGGAATTAAAGCTATTAAACACCTTGGAGACCGACCGCTTTAGGCAGTCTAACCTTTGTTCCAAACGTATCTTGTAACGACTTTTTTTTTTTTTAAAGAAAACACGTGCTTTGCAGAAATTTTGTTTATAATTATATATATATATATATATATATATATATATATATATATATATATATATATATATATATATATATATATATATATATATATGGGAAGCGAATTCTTAACTCATCAATAACTTCACAACACATGTAATTTAATTATCTATATTTAAACTTGATTAGATATAAAAAATAGAAAGCTATATACAAAAGGATTTGAGTTGAGTTGAGTATTACGTTACGTCTTTACAACTGTCGCTGGCAAATTACAAATATACTTCTAGGGGCCGTCTTGCCCAAACTTCAGTTACAGGGCCGTCTGCCCTTTACTAGCACGACCGGCAGCGTCGGCATCCAGGGGTCAACTCTCAAGTAACACCTCTCTCCGCGGGATGGCACTGTCGTCTCCTCGTTTACTCAGCGCTGCGTTGTAATCGTTCCCATATATATATATATATATATATATATATATATATATATATATATGTAATGAATTCACGATGTAAGCCATGAACATCATATCGGCGAACTCGTAGTGTTCCGTAATCCGGGTCTCAGTCGTGGCGGAGTTGCTGGGGAGAACTAACTCATAGACAGATAATGCAGTCGAGGAACACAGGCATCCGAAATGTTGATGAAACAGTCTCTTTATTTTGGAATATTTCGATGGTTTCATTACACTTCATTATATTCACATTATATATATATATATATATATATATATATATATATATATATATATATATAATTTCTTTATTTTTCTTTGAATGTGGGGGCACTTTTCCGAAGGCATTCGCACAGATAACCACGGGAATTGCTGACTTCTTGTCTGAAAGCCCCATATAGGTGAGTATATATCACAAAATATTCTAAAGACTATTTCATTTTCAAAAAAGAACTCAGCGTTAATTTTCGTCGGCGAGCATAACGTTTCCTTAAAACCTCAAGGTATAAATCAGGTAACCCACATCCCATGTTTGGTAAAACACGGAGATTATTTTGTAAACAATGCGCATATTTCAGCGCCTTGAGCATCCAGTCACACAAACAATCCCACCGCAGGAGGACGCAGAATTTCAAGATGAGGAAACCCTAAAGGTTAATCCCGAATCAAGTTCACAATCTCCCACGTGACCCGAATCCCCAACGAAAAAGAGACGCTTGTGTTGCCGAAACTGGCCATAATGAATTCTCTCTTCCCTCAGCATATCAACATAAGACTTATTTGATTTGATCACGGCCGTAATTATGGGATAATGTGTTTCCGAAAGAGAATAAAACTTTATTCACGGTCAAGAAGATTATGCGAACGTAATAATCTCTCCACGCCAGTATTAAAAAAGATTATCCGAAATCTATTACACAAACAATTCGCCGATGATATTAACGGTAAATTATGGGTACGGTGCTGCCATTAAGTGAACGTTATAAACGGCGATTTCTAATACTTTAATCGTCATTTCTGTTTTCAAGCTTAGCGACGGTAATAAACAAAAGCAATAACTGCAATACACACACGGTGATCCAGAGAAAACTAAATATTCTTAAAGACTGCTTTTGATTTTAGAATTATTACGAAAGACACATGAAACCTATCTTGAGAAAGGGTAGAGAAGGAAACATAAAATTCTAGTACCACTTAAACTTATTTGCATGGAATTTTAACTTTATAGTTAACAGTTACCCGGCTTTAAAAAATGACGCTAGTTAAAATATTTAAAAATAAAATTTAAATACACATATTTTAATTTGAAAATTTGTTAATAATGCAATGGCGATTTATTAAACGTTTTTAACGTAGGATTACGTTCCTCCATAACGGAAAGGAAAATTTCAGGCGCTGAAACCGTCCGTCCACACCTCGCGAGTTATAATTTTGGCAGCGCGCCAAACCCAGTCTGTATCGTTTGGACAAGCAGTAAAAAGTTAAACAGAAAAGTACCAAAATGTGTCAATTTTTTTTAATATATATATGTATGTGCATTATAAACATAGCACATACATATATATATATATATATATATATATATATATATACATACAAAACAGCTAAGCAAAGATAAGTAATCCTACATTAATAACCCGCGGTAGTTTAGTTAAGAAGAGATTACATGAAATTTTTTTAAAAATTATTTTCAAATATGAGTCATTTGTTAATTTACATACCATGGCAATATTTTTCTGTAAGAAAAGTTTTACTCTCTCCCTGACACGCATTCTCATTTGCTCTTCAGATTAATTTTCACTGAACTATGACACTTGAATAAAAAAAATTGCTTCACGTGCTGAAATAGCTTGAATGATTAAAAGATAATCCGTAAGTTAAATAGATTTAGAATACGGAACAACTTTACGGTCTTCAGATCTAGAAACCATTATGAAACACTAATTAAAAAAAATACATCCTGAGAACCAGGTGAACAAATAGCTCTGAATTTGAAATACGTAGAATGTTAGGAGAGAGTTATATCTCTGTTTTATTAGGATTAGTAAAGTTTCAGAAGGTAAACAAAAGGAAAAATATGATCCTTATTGTCATTACTTCGAGAAAATATGTCCTGAATTCGAACATTATTAGGAATATTTCACAATAGAACACAGACCACACGTAATACGTATGTAAAGATGATTTTCTCGAGGCTCGACCTTACAGTTTCATTATTCATTTGCATCATTTTTTTAAAAATTTAAACAGTGAGATAGAGCTATGAGTACATTCGTGCTCATAAGGGCTCAATTAATTACGTAGCCAGAATTTTTTTTCGTTCACATTCATTTTCATCACTCATTTTCAATTTTCACAGTGAGATCCAGATATTAGAACATTCGAGCTCATAGGGGTTCGATTAACTGCGTAGCCAGAAATTTTTTTCGTTTGTGTTCACTTTCATAATTTATTTTGACTTTAAACAGTGAGATCGAGCTATGAGTACACTCCAGCTCATAGGGGTGTTAATTGCATTGGTAGAAAAAAATTTCGTCCAGGACTCTTACCAAATTCGTTTTTTTTTTAGTCAATCTAACTGTAATAAAGTATGAAAGACCTAAATTCCGGGGCAGTTCAATACTTGAGCTCAGCTTTTTCCCTCGTTGCCTAAATACATAGGTATTACATACTTTTTACAACAGATATCCCTCAATTTCTTTTATTTTAAATATGATATGTTTTTTCATATGCGGACATTCCCAGACAGCAAGTCTACTTTAAGAGTATCTGTTCAGAATTTTCAGCATTAGGGTAAATGCACCTATAATGGGCCACCCTTTAGAAATGTCGAGAAATTAAGGGTCTATTGTTACCTTAGGAAGTGGAAGGGGTGGGGATCATTGGCTACTACCTGCGAGGATCCCTTAGCATTAGATTTTCAGTCCATTCCTTTACTTTTGCGAAGTGTAACGTGTATTCCGCTAGAGAGAAGAAAATTTGTGTTTGTTTTAACGCCTGCTTAAGAAATCTGTTAAGGTAAGTGAATTTTTCAAATTTTTTTATTTAAGTACTATAATGCCAGTTTATTGACTTAAACTATTATTCACTACGATAGTATGTATAATTCATATTGTACAGTGATTAAATGACAAAAAACTTAGATTCCATTGTCAAAATAGCGTGGCCCATTATGGGATCACGAATTGTTACACTGTCCCTGTATTGGGCCAGCCCGTGAACTGGTACAAATTATTTTTTCGGAACTGTCAATATTTGCAACAACATACCAACTGTGACAAGTAAAGCGGTACATCACCGGCAACATTAACCACAATTTTTAAGTAAATTTAATTTTATATGTTTAAGTTAATAAATTTATATTTCAGTTTTTATATATTTAGTGTAGTTGTATTGTAGTTATAAAACGAATAAACCGGTTTAAAAATATACATCATGTTTTTAGTTCCTTTTCTTTCCAATTTTATGATATTATAGAATTGATTTTTGTTCCATAACAGATTAAATAGATGGCCCATTATTGGGTGGCCCATTATGGGTACATCGGATAAAATAATGGCCCATTATAGGTGCATCAGGTTGGTTATTATTTATTTATATATATATATATATATATATATATATATATATATATATATATTAATGCAGCCAGTGCGCTCCAATTGCTACTACAGATGTAAGACAGTTATTAAAATGGCAGGTAAAAATTTGGACCAGTTTGCTTTATCTATAGCTGTGAAAATTCCGATTTACTTCAATTTTTCTCTTAACCCGCCCATTACTGGTGCGTTTACCCTAGATTCTACTTACGCAAATTTTCAGCCTGTAGATTACGAGGCTTTTGAAGTACACATGTAACAAACAAATTAATAGTCCGATTAGAGTAGGTTAATAATGACATGAATTTAAGAAAAATTAAATAAAAGCCATATTTTTTGTCTTTGGAGTCTCTTACAAAATCAAATTAATGAAGTTCAAAACTTTGTATAGTTCCTAAATAAATGACATTTTGCAGATAATCGACAAAATTTCTTTTTAAGCACTAATAAGGACAAAAAATTGGGATTGTCAGGTAAATGACAATGGTTCACAGCTACAGGGCCTGACATAAAAACCTATTTATGACTGTTTTTTTGGACTATAATAGTTTTAAAAAGAAATGTTATCAGCTGGTTATAACCTTATTCAATTGCTACTGATTGCACATTTATTCCTGATTATAAAAAAATGGTTTTACAAGTTCCTTATCCGGAGAGAGGAGATTCTAAAACTTCACAGAAAAATTGGCCTTACTAAATAAAGTGAAAGAATGCTTTAAAAGGTTTAAAGAATGCTCCCAGTTACGCAAGGCACGGGGAAGTTTAGCGGTGGAAAGCTCCTTTAATTTGAGAGATAAGATTGTCGAATAAAAAAATAAAGAGTAAAAATGCTGGACCCAATTAATGAAGTGACGGATTACGTCAGCAGGCAATCATTTGGCAACCACTGATCTAGAAATAAACTCCTTATACAGATATTCCTCGACTTACGACCGAGACATTGGTCGTATGTTGAGTTGGTCGTAAATCAAGTTCCAAACTTTTTTTTTTTATACTATATGCAGATACATACATTTTTTACTTTCAAACGTAATTTAAAGTACAATACGTCTTTAGAAGACATAAATTATTCTTCGTCATCACTACTTATTATGTTAGTACAATCCATTGGTTCAGAATTTGCGACAGAAGATACGTTGAAAGTTTTTTAACAAAGTTATTCAAGGTAGTTTGAACAGTTTGCGTTTTCTATTCCTTGTGTATTGTCTGGTAACAAGCCAGATCTTCCTGAGTACGACGATTTACTTGTACCAAATGTTCCAAAGGCCAAGCCACTCCGGATCATATCCTAGTGTGCTTGTGATTTGAAAAGTAAGATCTTCTGGAGTGGCCATTGTTGGTCATTGACTTCTTGAGAGTGTGCGGTATCATGGACCTAATCTAGCTCTGCTGGGTGACAGGTATCAGCAAAAACAACAACACAACAACGATTTACACTTGTGAATCTTTCTTCATTTGGATCCATTGCTTCTAATTGTTGTAGTCCTTCATTAATATAATGAAAAGCTGAAGCCATTTCTGATGCTGATGAAGGTTTATTTGATTTATCGTGGTTATCGAAAGTATTTCATCATACATTTTTATTATTGTGTCATAAATTTTTGCAGAATTGCAGAATATTGCATCATATTTTTTAATAATTATGTAATACATATAGGTATGTACTGTACATTCGAGGGACAGTATTTTTGAGAAAAATTTTTTTTTTCTTTAATTTAACAGGTTCAGTCGTAAGTGCGAGCGGTCGAAAGTCGCGGAATACCTCTAAATTTTTGTGTTTCATTTAACTCGTCGAATTAAGTACTTTTAATAAGAATAAGGAATATTGCAAAACAAATGACGCTTTTAACTGCTTTTGGAGAAAAGATAAATCCTTAGGAATACGTATGGAAGTTTAAAAACTAACTTCTTTGCTATCTCACTCTATCAAACTAATTGCAAAGAAACCGATTTCCGACGGGAAGAAGTTTTTCAAATCGTATTTTCTGATTAATTTACCATTTTACAAAAAGGTAGTTTGATTTGATTATTGTTCAGTGACATTATCATTTCGGTATATCAAACCTCATTGAGAATATAAAAAAAAACTTGTTAATTCAATATCTCTTTAATTATATGTCGATAAAAAAAAATACCTGAAATAACAGTTTTTAGTGATAAAATATTTCGCACCAAATGTATTCGTGGAGAGATTTAGCGCAATATATTTTAAATAAACATTTTTACTGGATACAACTAAACTCCGCTCGATTTAATTACAATTTCATCCCTTTCTACACCACGACTTTCAAAACGGAAATAATTTCTCCCTAAATATAGGTTAGCATTTAAATTTATTTCCTCTAGCTCTTACTTGCAAGTATTTGACTCTATCGATTACCCTTAACCAAGATTTTCTACGAAGAAATCCTTCACTGTGATATCATCTGTTACACGCATCGCAAGAAATTCAGGAAATAGTAGAAGGAATAGATAAGGATTTTAAATTTAAACGTGAATTAACGTAATTAAAATCTGAATAAATCGGAAGATAGTTGATGCATAAAGAATGATTTATTCTCTGATAAACGGTGAGAACTGTATAAATTTGACGAATTGAATAAATTAGAGATTTTGTGTTTGGTGTCTATTTTTTTTATTCTAATAAACAGATGGACCGAAGGCATGTTTTACGTACAAATATTTCAAATCGTGGACCAAAATTTGCTCGAAATTAATAATTTCTTTGTTTAAAGTCGCATTTGTTATTAAATTAATAATTAAAACGTAAAATAGGAAATGACCTCAAAACTGTGAGCCCACAAAAATTAATTTGCATTTTAATTTTAATAAATTAAACTGCGAGATTAGAAAAACATGAATAAATCTGAGTGCTGTATGAAATGACCGATTTTTTTTAATCTTCTCAAGAAGTATTAGAAACAAACTATATTATTTTATTTTTTTGGCATAAATAAATTTTGTCTGATTAAATTTTTTCGACTTTTATCTGATTAAAATTATTTTCGAAAGTTAAGTTCGAAAATGCAGAGCATGTTCGACGATGTTACACTAGTATATTATTTAGGGAGGAATGAATATAATATCGTATAAACTTGGGAAGGAGAAAATTTCATCAGAGAATGTGTGCTCTTTTTTTAAATAATTACACTCTGTGACAGTACAAGAAGCACTTCGAAACAAGCATTTTTTTTCCTATGGAGAATTTGTATACGAAATTAATATGCAGAGAAAAAACGATGATTAAGAACTTTAAAGCTAGAGAAGGCCTGCACAACATACGGTCTGCGGGCCATATGCAGCCAGCCAGCTCTCACTCTGTGGCCCGCGAAACCTTTTGCGCAGTCACAAAAAATTATAAATCTAAAAAATATATTATTTTTATATAATAATATATTATTTTTATTTATATTAATATATTATTTTTTTTATTTTAATCTAAAAAATATATTATTTTAAAAATATATTTATCTAAAAAGTATATTATTTTGAGATTTATAATATTACCTATTACCAAAGGAATATATAAGCACTTAATACTGATACTTATTTAAATTTTTTAAATTATCAGTAATTCAATTTTTGTTAGATAAAATATTTTTTGCTTTCCCGTTTATCGTAGCTTCTTGCAGTCCACATCAGCTCATCTTTAAGTAATATGGCCCGCATCAAATTCTGAGTTGTGCAGGCCTGAGCTAGAGCAATATTTAATTCAGTGGCAACGTTAAATCTGAAGTCGGGCAAATTGGAAGTCGGGTCTGTGTCGCATAGATTAAATTCAGATCTCGCCTTGTAAATCTCGTGGCAGAAGTTTGTTAGCTTGAATAAAATGCGTAATTTGGAATTTTCATAAACCATTTCTTTCTTCAATTAAGGGGAGTCATCACCTTTAAATCTTCAAAAAAATCGAATTTTATTTTTTAACGCAGGATTACGTTCCTCAATAACGGTCCTCCGGGAAGAAAAAAAAGTGTCCGTCCTGCGTCGCGAGTTATAATTTGGCAGCGCGCCAAACCCAGTAGCAGTAAGCAGTTAAACAGAAAAGTATCAAAATGCATAAAAGAAAGAGGTAAGCAACGATAAGTAAGCCTACGTTAATAACCCGCGGTAGTTTTGTTAGAAGAGGCTACCTGAAATATTTTTTCATTTTTAGACTATTTGAACATTTATGAATAACACTGATTTGCAATTTTTCAACTGTTTTCTGCTGTTTTGAAATGAATACATGTATCTGAATGGATTTTTCGCGCAGATTCCGAAAATGACCTAAAATTCCGTATCATGTCAGGTTTTGAAAAAATATAATTAAACATGAAAATCCTCAAAACCACACATACACATATCATTGTTCACAATGTCATGTTTAATTGATTATTATTTTTAACGAAAAAAAATAATTAAACATGAAAATCCTCAAAATCCTCGAAATCGAAACATTCAGCGTTCAAATCTTATATTCACCTGGAAAGTCCCAATTTAAAACAATTTGCACGATACATAAATATTCGATAAAATTAAGCAAAAAAGTCAATAAAATACCTTAATGACGCATGCTCTAAAACTAAGCATTTTTTTAGGGCCGACTTAATTGGCCCTCGAAAATTCCTCTCCGCTTTCGTTAATTGGCGTCATTAAAAGATCGGCACGATAAAACACGAAGTTAGCATTAATTTCGAAGCATTTTATTCGACATCAAAATTATTTCAGTAAATTTGAAAAGAATTTTCGATAAAGGTTAATTTTTATGGGAGAGACAAAGTGTTTCGATGAAACGTAACGGATGAATTAGTAAAAAGTGTTTTCAATGCATTGTTAAAGATAATCAATATAATCCCAAATTCAAGCGACTATTGAAATGTAAAAATCACCACTTCATGCCTTGACAACAGGGGTATGAAAATTGAAGTGCACTCTCGGGTTTCCACTTGCGTTTTGGATTTTTCACATCGACAGCATTTTTCCCAGAAACATCAGGAGGAATGAAAATTTTCCCCAAGCTAAAATTACCTTCGCATTTAAAAATTTTGATAATTATTATTGTAAATTAATTACCAGTAAAAGTCGTGACTAATTGCAGATGTTTGTGGTGTACAGATATTTGAATTTTAACCCTTCAGCGGGAGCGCCAATTTTTGGAACAACAGCAGGCGCGCGTTGCATCAAGTGCAACGTCTCTTTCAACCTTGATTATTCCTTTTGTAATAAACTCCATTTTTTTCAAATTGAAAATAATAATTCTACGTTTTATGACAAGATATAAAATGTTGATAATATTGATATATATTTACAATTAAAGGCCAAAGAATGCAGATACAATAGCCTTTTTTCAAAACTGCCTGGTTTAATGCATTTAAGGACAACTTACGAATCGATTCCTATTATGTCCAAGAAACTAAAAAACAATGAGATTGTTCATCTTCGTAATATGCGGAATACCGTGTAATAGCTGCACATTTGATCTACTACATCAACTCATAATTTTGTCGTATTGCAATCCAGTATAATCGCTGGTTTACCACGGTTAAATCACGACTAACAATGAATGGAAAGGGATACAAGGGTAAAAAAATAAGACCTGCGTTAGAAAGGGTGTAGCTATAAATAGAAACTGCTTAGAACATTCAAACCTTACGTGTAAAAACAAACCATTCAAAATTTCGAAAATGTGGCACTTTGTACACGGGCGTCCCCGCTGAAGGGTTCAACAGGAATACATAAAGAAGCAATATCAACAAAATTAGTTATATATATGCATATATATGTCGGAATATGACTGAGCTGTCAAAATATAATTGAGAAGTACGGGGAAGGGGGGTTTAAAATAATAAGAATCTAACAATTCATTTACAAAGCGCGCGTATTTTTCTGTGGAGAAATTATCCTTTAAAAGCGACACTTTGAGCGGAAAGCGAATAATTCTAGCGAGAGGATTTATTTTTAGATGACTACGGGTTTTTGGCGCGTAGTTAAAGTGTATGATTAGCAGAATTGAGGTACCAGATGCCCAGGGAAGAGGTCTGCACATGCGCTGTGCAGCAAGAGCGCTGAGAAAGGAGAGTTTTGGAGGTAGATTGAATGGAAATTTCGTTGATAGCGGACGCTCGCGGCAAGCGTGCAGAGGAATTTAACAAAATGGCTACGCGGAAAGGATTAACCTGGAGCTTTGTTCGATTAAGGAACGTAATAAAGAAGATTTAAAGAGTATTGTCTGCCCTGTGATTCATTCCCTGCCATTCGCCAAAGTGATTAAAGAAGATGTTGACTGCATAAGTAATATTTAAACATGGAAGTAAAACAAACTCCGTGTCATATATATATATATATATATATATATATATATATATTCATACTAAAGCGTCAATCAATTTGTCTTCTACATTCACCCATTCAACACCGCAAAATTGTTGGTTGCTTGTTATGGGTGCACCGTACAGGTGAATCAACATCACCCCTTTGTGCCACCCCTTGGAACAATATATGGTGGGCTCGTACCTGCCTCTCACCCAAAAACCACACGGAGGGACAGTGGCGTAGCTAAGGGGTACAAAGGGTCTATCATGCCCCGGGCGCCACTCGCAGAAGGGCGCCAAATGGTCCCCAAGACCATGGGGAGGGCGCCAAAAAGGTATCATGCCCCGGGCGCCAGTTATGCTCTCTGCGTCACTGCGGAGGAACTTTACTGCCTACAGATTTAACATGCCCTAAACGGGGTCGACACGAAGGCATTCAGTGGCTCTTGTCGATTATATATATATATATATATATATATATATATATATATATATATATATATATATATATATATTGTAGCGAACTGAGGTTCGTAGTGTCAACCAGAAGATGATTTAAACACACCAGGTATACATCACTCATTACATAAACAAAAAAATGCAATTTTAATCAAATTGATGATGATGAGATATGTACACTGCACAGATGTAAGATGAACTTCGTAACGTAGGTAATCACACTCGATTTTATCGGCGTGGGGGCGGAGTAAGAACACAGAAGTCCGCTAGGCTAGCAGAACTGGCTCTGCTTCAATGATGAAGAAACGGCACTTCTCCTGACGGGAAAGGGCTCCCCAATAATATCAACGGCGGTGATCACTGCACGCACCCGGTAGCGATGAAATTATTAAATTAAGGAGAAAGGACTCCTCACTGGAAAATAAGGTAGCAAAAGGCTCCTTCCACGAAGACTGGTCTCCGACAAATTAGTGGAGTATGTTTACTCCTGCAGGAACTAGATCGTCGCTGCAAACAGTCACAAGGACGCTGAACCTATAAGGGCGGCAAACCCGGCTGCTCTTAGAACTGGATCCGCTACGTGTCAGGAACTAAAAAGACGCAAGCCCGACTGAGGGGTCCATTCTCTTTTTATAGAAGACCTCCACCGGATATTGCATCACTCTCCAGAAAGTCGAACGATCTAGAACAAGTGAGCAACGGAAATGGGTTTCCTGGGGCGATAATGAAATATTTTCCCCGGGTCTAAAGCGGCCGCCTTTTAGTTTGTCCTCCAAGCCACTTCAAAGAGTCTCAAAGGGCCGCTTCGGTAAAATGCGAAAGGCACGAGTCCTTTTGTTTAGGCACGCGACGCCTCCAGGATGCTGCTTAACAATTGATAGTTCATGAATGAAAGCACCTGGGGGTCTCCTGTCATTTATAATAAATACCAGCGGCGTCACCCGGTGGCGATGACTAAATCAAGAAAAATGACCACTGTCCCCTGAGGTTCCTGTGGAACAAGTCTATCGGATGAACAAAAGGAAAATTGCCTGTCAGCATATTGCCACCCTAAGCCGTCGGAAATCTTTGAGTGTCTCAGGCCGAGATAGAAGAATTTCTTTTGTTAACGGAGAGGTTGAAATGCAATACTCTACATAACCCCCCTGCCGTTAAAGTTTTCAATGTGGTTGCATATTGAAACCAACGTTTCGTGTGGGTGGTTCCCAATTCTGCTATCTAATGTACCAGTTCCAACAGTTTTTTTTTTCTACTACACAAAAAAAAATACACAATTCTAACAAGTACGTACACATGCACTAACTGGATTACTAAATACAAACACAAATAAATTTCATGGTACTAACAATTAATTCTCTAGGTTACTACATTTACAAAATCTAGGTAATTCGCGGACGTTTAAGGAATGTATCTGCTTAAAGCGTCAGCGTTTGTATTCTGTTCTTCCGGCTTGTGTTCTACCCGAAAACAAATTGCTGCAACATAAGTTGCCACCGAAAAAGACGGCCATTTGAACTGGCATTCTTCTTGAGCCATACCAATGGATTATGGTCGGTCACGATTTTGAATTCGCTTCCGTCCAGATAGTAGTGAAGTTTTTTTAACGCGAATATGATCGCCAAGCACTCTTTCTCTGTGGTGCTGTATTTCCTTTCGGGCTCAGAGAACTTCCTACTCAGGTACAGGATAGGATGTTCCTTATCACCTATTTGTTGGGCCAACACTACCCCGGCTCCAGATCGGATGCGTCCGTTTGGACAATAAATGTAACAGAAAATCAGGAGCTCGTAGCACAGGTGTTTTTATAAGAGCGTCTTCAGAGTGGTGAACGCTGCCTCGCAAGCTTCGTCCCACACAACCGCCGCGGTTTCTCCCGTCCCTTTAACGCATCGGTTAAGGGGGCCGCTATCATAGAATAATTTGGAATATAGTGCGCGTAATACCCAGTGAGACCCAGAAATGCCCGAATACTCGTCTTGTCTCTGGCCGGGGAAATTCCCTAATGCATTTACCTTTAATTCCGGCGGGATTTCGATAACCTCGCCGACCATGTGCCCCAAGTATTTTACATGGTTTTGGGCGAACCGACATTTTGATGATTTGATTGTGAGCTGCGCTTGCGCCTACACGACTTAACACGATATCTAAATGCTTCAGATGCTCGTCCCAGGTCTTAGAAAATATCGCGATGTCGTCGATATATGGAACGGCATACTCCTCACACCCATTTAGAACGTCAGCCATGAGCTTACGGAAAAAGAAAGGTGCGTTTTTAAGCCCGAAAGGCATCCGCAAAGGCCTGAATGTCCCGAATGAGGTGACAAAAGCCGCAATCCGTTGGGCCCTTTCTGTCAAGGGGATTGCCAATACCCCTTTGCAAGATCGAGTATTGTTATGAAATCAGATCCTGCAACCTGTTCAACCCCTTTCCTCTATGTTGGGGAGGGGTAATATTCGGTGCGAATTATTTCGTTCAACCTACGATAATCAATACAGGGTCTCGGCTCACGACCATCGGTTTCTACCAAAATGATAGGCGAGGTATAATCAGACTCACCTACTTGTATCACTCCTAATTTTAACATTTTGTCAATCTCCAACTTCAAGATTTCGTTCTGTCGGTGTGACGTTTTGTATGGTCTAGACCTACGACCTTATCCGAGATCAGCTCTATGTAATGCGTAACTTCTCGGTTTTCCTGGGTTATTAGAAAAAATATTTGCATGGCTACACAATAATTTCTTTAATTCCCTTTTTTGAGTGAGATTTAGACGAGCGTCAAGTTCGCTCTCGCGCACAATCTCCTCGTAATCGAAATCGGTAGCACCGGTTTCAAAAACGTGGATTGCGAAATCATCCTCAGTACCAATTTCGACTTTACCTTCATAAACCCAATTTATAGTTTCGGGACGCCTGATACAGGGCTTCAGCATATTACTATGGTAAATGCTGGATTTCTGTCTAGGTCCGGGAGTTTGCACTCGATAATTCGTCTCAGGATATGCGAGCTTCAATTTTCCCTGGGCTATCCACTTCGGCGCCGTTTTGCTAGGTCCGAGATAGAGAGAAAATCAGAACTAATCTCCAACCTCGAAATCCCTTTTAACTGAGCTCTTATCATACGCTTCCTTACGCTTAGATTGTTCTTCAGCCATTTTCTGAGCAGCTAACTCTCGCTCTCTTTTTAATCTATTCACTAGGGTAAGGACGTGCTCTGTCACGGGTCTCTCTTCCTCCACACCTCCCATCCAACCTTCGTACAATAAACTTCGGGTGTTCGTAGGTTTTTTCCATACAACAGTTCCTCCTGAATACCTGTGGGACAACTAAAGGACTTCGTGTATCCCCAAAGTGGTCCCTCTGTTGTTTACACAATAACCCGTTTATCACTACATAACCTTCTCGCCGGTTTGACTTGGACTTTCGACCTTTTTTTAACAATGCGGCCAATTCTACACATTCCCGCTGGGCGTCTGCGAATTTCTCAGGGGAAACCTTTAATAGACTCAACGCTGGGTCTTCGCGGTCGAGGGGGTAAAACTAACAATTTCGCCTGTTCCTCCCTTTCCAGTTGTGTCAAAACGATTGACTCCCATCTGAGGGACTATTGTCCGAACGCTCTCGAAGAGAATCGTTTGACTGAAGTGTCTGTTACAGCTCTCTTGAATTGGAACGCGAGCGCGTTATTGCATTGATTGCATGCTCTTAGAGTTTTGTTGACCCTGTCTTATGAAGAGCTGCCGTGATTTCCCAGTATGTATCTTTGTGATTTGACCTGTCGCTAATGACACAGGCCTTTGTTGTTTATATTTCCATACTGGGAGTTCAGAATTACGCGCGCTAGGGGCACGTTAATGGGCACGAGTGTCTAACGGCTGAGTGAGCCAGACTGTTTCGTCCGAGGTAGTCGTCGGGCGAAATAAATCTTTTACAAACCAAGATCAATCGTACTACCCGTCTCTGAGTATCTCACATACCTGGCCGTTCACAGTCCTATACTCACATATTGTTTTAAGGGATCTGTGATTTCCAAATCGGCACCTATGGAGGTTAACCTCTTCTTTTTTTGTTAATAACGGACACTGGGGCCTAACATGCCCGACCTCGTGGCAAAAATAGCACTTAATGTCTGTCACACGCCTTTTGTCGAACTCTTATGGTTACTTCTTTACGGCGGTTTTCTTTTGGGCGAGGGGAGCTCACCTTATCTACATTCGTCGGTTCGTGTTGTTCGGGGGATTTTTCAACTTTCTCTCCCGTTTTTACAGCCCCAAACATTTTACGTTGGTCGGGCCGCGCGTCCTCGAATTTCTTCGGCTGGTTGGGGGCTTACCTTTTTTTCTGATAAGCTCAAACTGATCCGCGTCTTTGACCAAGGTTTCAGGGACGTGTAATTCTCCCAATCCCTTATATTTTGCTCCCGATTTCACTTCCCATTTTCCGTTTCAATGGTCGACCAGAAAGAGATCTTTAACGACTCAAAAGTTGTAAACACCGAGACCCTCTAACAACCTTCGAATACGTCTTATTTCGAAAAGATAATCTTTCCATAGGGTTCCTGGCTTACGCTGGTGTCTAACAAACTTCTGACGAAAAGCTTCAGGACTGAGCCTGAATCGCTCGAGAAGCACGCTCTTAAACATGGGAATATTTTGTGTGTCCTCGACTTTTTCCCGTAACACAATGGCCGCTACTGATAATGGTAACAGGCTAATTAAACTGCCTGACCATTCAGCTTCCGGTATTTTTAAATGCTGTGCCTGCCGTTCAAAAAGGCAAAGGTATAGGCTTATATCAGTTTCTTCAGGGTCGAATTTTTGCATATGTGTCCTTAATGAGGTTCCCGCAGGTCTCGAGGGACTAACAGACGGGCTTTCTTGGGGGGCTTCCCTACTCAGTCTTAATTTGGCTAGCTCAAACTCTCGCTCTTGTTGAGCTAACCTATCCTCCCGTTCTTGTTGAGCTAATTCATCTTCCCGTTTTTTCCGGGCTCGTTGCTCGTTTTCTATACGGGTCTCCCATAATTTCAGCTAACAACCCTTCAGCCAATTTTACATTGTAATCTGCTGAAACTTTTCAATCTTTTTGATTATCTCAAGCTTCAGCATTCCCAAATCTACCTCACAACTCATTTCTATAGCGAGGTAACTAAGTCCTCTTTCTTTGCACGAACCAAGAGAACCCATGTTTGACAGATACAAGCTATTCAATACTACACAGATAATACACACTATTATAACCCTGAGGTCGTAATACATTAAAACCTGAACACAAAATGCAATCACACAACACAATCAATAACGTACACTACATGTATTAACAAAAATGAACTAAATTACTTTTAACATTCGCTTGCGATGTTACTATTTTAGGTTCATAAAAGATAAATCACTTGCTTTTAACATATCACAACATACCACAATGCAAAATAGTTAACACAATGTAGTACACTATTTCTTTTTTGAGCACAGTTACATTCCTTAATTCTGAGAACTAATTTAACCCACTACTATTTCACTAACAATTCTACTTTACACATAACACTAGTTCTTATGTTCCCTCAAATTAAAAAAAAAATTTAACACCTTTTTAAGTTCAGATCAGCTATTAATTCCGGTTATTAAATTCAACCATTTAATTCTCCTACTTCTGAGAAAACAACAAAATTATTTACTAAACTACTGTTGGATACCAGCACAAAAGAGAAAACAGAATGGTACTCACAATTGATGTGAGACCTGGCATCTAGTTGGCACTGCAGCAAGTTTATTCAGATGGCACAAGACCGTCAACGTCCTACTCTAATTCACAGGATACACACACCCGCGATAGCCTTTCCACAGTCTCAGTCTGAAACACGCGCGAATGTCACTAAGGAACTTACACCTGCAGCAGTTTAGCAGATTTCACAAGAACGTCAGCCGCTACACTACTTCACAGGATACACACCAGCAATAGCACCTTTCGCACAGTCACAGTTCTGAACACACGCGACTGTCACTATAAAAAACAAACTGTTCTTACTGTCGCTTTTTTTTCGTCAGAACGCTGCCACCAAAATTATGATGGAATATATACCTTCCTGTAGCGAACTGAGGTTCGTAGTGTCAACCAGAAGATGATTTAAACACCCAGGTATACATCACTCATTTCATAAACAAACAAATGCAATTTATTAATCAAATTGATGATGATGAGATATGTACACTGCACAGATGTAAGATGAACTTCGTAACGTAGGTAATCACACTCGATTTTATCGGCGTGGGGGCGGAGTAAGAACACAGAAGTCCGCTAGGCTAGCAGAACTGGCTCTGCTTCAATGATGAAGAAACGGCACTTCTCCTGACGGGAAAGGGCTCCCCAATAATATCAACGGCGGTGATCACTGCACGCACCCGGTAGCGATGAAATTATTAAATTAAGGAGAAAGGACTCCTCACTGGAAAATAAGGTAGCAAAGGCTCCTTCCACGAAGACTGGTCTCCGACAAATTAGTGGAGTATGTTTACTCCTGCAGGAACTAGATCGTCGCTGCAAAACAGTCACAAGGGACGCTGAACCGATAAGGGCGGCAAACCCGGCTGCTCTTAGAACTGGATCCGCTACGTGTCAGGAACTAAAAAGACGCAAGCCTCGACTGAGGGGTCCATTCTCTTTTTATAGAAGACCTCCACCGGATATTGCATCACTCTCCAGAAAGTCGAACGATCTAGAACAAGTGAGCAACGGAAATGGGTTTCCTGGGGCGATAATGAAATATTTTCCCCGGGTCTAAAGCGGCCGCCTTTTTAGTTTGTCCTCCAAGCCACTTCAAAGAGTCTCAAAAGGGCCGCTTCGGTAAAATGCGAAAGGCACGAGTCCTTTTGTTTAGGCACGCGACGCCTCCAGGATGCTGCTTAACAATTGATAGTTCATGAATGAAAGCACCTGGGGGTCTCCTGTCATTTATAATAAATACCAGCGTCGCCCGGTGGCGATGACTAAATCAAGAAAAATGACCACGTCCCCTGAGGTCCTGTGGAACATACACTGCTCAAAACAATTAGGGGAGCACATGGTTTTAATGAAATTACGCAAATACTTACACCAATAAGTAACATAAAATAAATCATCCATAATTTGAAGCCTAGCAGGAAACAAAAGAAGAACACTTCATATGCAAATCAAAGTTCATGACGTCAAAAACCAGAAAAAGAACATAAGGGCGGAAATCGGGATGTTGCAGAAACGTATTTCACTGCCTTAACTGTGAAATTCGATTGCTCAGTTATTCTTTTTGAGAAAAAGTGACTTGAAAATGTCTCAACAACGTGATTTACCGGAATCCATGGCATGGCGTATTATAAGCAGACTTGAATCCGGGCAAACACAACATAGTGTCGCGGACGCTGTAGGAGTCGCCAGAAGTGTCGTTGCAAGGCTGTGGAATCGATTCCAAGAAACAGGAAATGTTAGACATCGACCAGGGCAAGGTCGGCCACGCACCACTACAGCAACTGATGACCGGTATATACTGTTAACAGCTCGTCGAAACAGAAAAGACAATGCTACTCAGATGCAAAGACAGTTGCTCTTGGCAACAGGACGAAGGGTGTCCAGCCAAACAGTACGTAATAGGCTTCATCAGGGAGGTCTCTATGCACGTAGGCGAAATGGTCTGCATTCCGTTGACCTCACGCCACCGTGCGGCCCGAAGAAGATGGGCTGCTGAACATCGAGATTGGGAGTAACATGATTGGAGTCAAATGCTGTTTACAGACGAGTCCCGATTCAGTCTGGAGTGTGACACCCGACGTGTTTTGGTATGGAGGGAAAATTGCACTCAAAATAACCCCACATTCGTTCATGAAAGGTCACAATACAGACGAGCTAGTTTTATGGTATGGGGAGGAATCAGCATAGGTGGACGTTCGGACCTGCATATCATTCGGAATGGTACTTTGACGGCCCGAAGGTATGCAGACGAGATACTGAGACCTCATATCATACCTTACGCTGCAGCTATTGGAGATTCCTTTGTTTTCCAGCATGATAATGCCAGACCGCATACAGCTCGTCTTGTGGAGAACATGCTTGAAGCTGAAATAATACAGCGTATGGAATGGCCAGCGTGCTCTCCTGACCTGAATCCAATCGAGCATGTTTGGGACATGCTCGGACGACGCATTGCTGCGAGACCAAGGCCTCCTTTTACTCTCTGAGACTTGGAGATTGCACTTCCTGAGGAGTGGAACAGTATTCCCCAAAGTCTTATCGATAACATCATCGCATCCATGGAAAATAGGTGTGCAGCAGTCTTAGCTGTTCGAGGAGACCACACGCCGTATTAAAAATCTTGCATCATTTCTAAACAATACTTTTTTTTATCGTTTACATGTAACCAAATTGTTGCCCTAAATCATCTTTTCATGTTTTTTCCGTATTTTCAAAGAATTAAAGCTTAATTACAAAAAATTTTTACGTCTTTTTTTCTGTATTGCGCATTGATACGCGTGTACTATCCATTTTATGCCAATGCATGGCTATCTCGCACGGTTTTCTTAACTTCTTTGCTTACTCCCCTAATTTTTTTGCGCAGTATATATATATATATATATATATACACACACACAATGGAAGTTTATAAACTTTTGGAAAAAACTTCCGGTTTATTAATTTTCAAGCACTCATAATCCTCACATGTCCGTAATTGTTTTGCCACCCGCCAACAAGAAAATCTTAATCAGGAAAGATTTGTTTCAACAGTACAATCAGCAAACAAAGTTAATAATTTCCTAAATATAGCGAGAGACTCATGCTGATCATGAGTTAACATACTGATGTAACAATGCATCCACAAGATCTATCATAGACACACTAATTCGTTTATCGTTTCCATTAAGGCACAGGCAGAACTGTAAACAAACAAACAAACAAACCTCTTCAAATTATCTACCCGTGCATGAAGGTGGCAAATGAAACGACTGGTATAGGAATTGGTCTTTAGCAGGAAACGTTTTTTTTCCGATCGGTTTTTCAAAATGATGTCGAAGCAGAAAAGCGAAATGATTACTTTCTTTTGTTAGTTTTTAGTTAAAAAAAATTATATATATATATATATATATATATATATATATATATATATATATATATATATATATATATATATATACAGTCGTTAAATAATCAATCAAGACTCAAAAACTTAATGATGTTTTCCTTATGCATATTCAGTATAAGATATCCAGAAAAGTAAAAAAGACACGAATATTATCTTAAATGGCAGTACCCGCTGTCCAGTTAGAATGCCAGAAATTTTTTTCTTGGGCGACAGAATCTTGTCGCGTGCATATATGACATCAGAAACTCATACCTTATAAACCAACCTGACAGTGATCAATGCTGTAACCTCAAATGTTATATTTGTATTATCACTATTACAGGTTTGATATATCAAACATGTGTTGTGTTTTAATTTGGCCTGCAGCTAAATTATTACTACTAGCTATATATATAATAGATCGAAACGGAAGCCAAAACATGAAACAACTAAACTTTGCGCGAACATGGACTAGTGTAAAATTTTAGATGAAAGTGCAAATAAAGACCTTTTGTAAAAAGTAATTTCAAACACTCTATAAGATATTTTAATAGCTTGCATGCCTTATATCAGCGAAACTTAAAGCTTCCTATGGATCTCCAGATTCTTAGGGGTTTTAAGTTTAAGTCCAGATAAAGAAGATAAAGATAATCATTTTATTTTTCGATTTCCCTGCCTGAGAAATTGCAATTAATAAATTAAGCTTGCATGAGTAGGATCAATAATAAACAAATATATGTATATATATTTGTGTCTATGAGTTTATTTATTCATCTCGTTTAAAAAAAAAAACACGAGGCAATAAAATACAGGATTTCAGTATCAATACTCTTTGAAATGATACAGAAATGACGTTCTTGGCGATATTAAAAGAAACATCTGTTTAATTCAATTAATCATCAATATCAAAATAATTTTTTGCATGAATGCCAACCGAACGATTTCACGATCAATCCTTTAAAAAATAATAATTGTTATTAAAGATTAACAATTGCAAAGCTTAACCGAAATATCCGAGCCATAACGATTTTATAAATATACATAATACTTAGTAAATAAACAGAAGTCTAATTTACGACGAGTTAAAATATATGAAACGAGTAATACGAGCTTTAGAGACTGAATTGATCTCCACAGCAATGCAAATGTTTTTCTGGAAATTCTATACCTCAGCGGAACTCGAGATTCTGCGATCTGAACTTGCCGCAGCAATGAGGGAGGTATACTAATTGAAAATGTACGTTATTAAAGTATTAAAACTTTCCTCTTGGGATCATATAGCGATGTAGTGGGCAATTTCAGACAAATACTTGCCAATTATGGGACTTGAATTTGTAGTTGTAATAAAATCATCTAATTGCTAAATACACTAATTAAGATAAACTGTAGAAACAGAATTTAAGAAAATAAAATTTTAAACGCTTAAATTTATTTTACGATAAAATGTTTGAAAACTCAATACGATAAGTTTAATTAAAATTTCAGATCGTGGCCTGTTGAAGCTGTAGTAAAATTAACAAACTACGAATATTCCGGACACTAAAGGGCAGTCGTGAAATCTTTTAAGGGAAGTGAGGTTCGGCCAATATACTATGGGTACAAAGATTTTTCCTTTTAAAATCTACTCCGAATTTTCGAAACTAAAAAACGGTAAGGAATAGAATAATTTCTAAAAAGCAAATGTGGTCCGACAGTTTGTTTTCGTACATAAATTCACAAGAGTATAATATTGTTTGGAATCTTTGAATTTCAACCCAGAATTTTTACGGAAACTGAGCAAGGGAAATTTTTTTTAGAGGTACTCAAACAAATTAGCTTTAGATTCCCCCTTGTGTCCAAAATATGTTGATTAATCAACTTACTAATTAAAGTTATATCTTAAATTATCCTCGGCATACATCTATCTACATCATGGCATTGAACAAGATATGGGATTGTTTAATCCTATTTCACCTTATAACTTAAGGTTAGTTGGTTACGATTACTTTTGTCTGTAGCAATTGTTTAAAACTTTGAAGTTGTAGTAGGAATTGCTTTATTAATTAGCAAGTACATAGCAGCCTCAGTACCGGACTGTTATCTTGTGGCTCACATTTTATGGAAAAGTTGAAATTTTGTAATGGCAGTTTGTTAATGTTTTGCGCAGTTTGCACGTGAAAAGTGCTCTATTGAATAGTAAGAATAAATCACGTGTCTCTCTTTGTTAAGAATACAGTGTTAATTGTTGTATAGAGGATTTAGACCGATTTTATATGATCGATCAAAATTAACTTTAATATTTGATGCGAAAATTATTATTACACATGACAAAACCATTCATTTTAGACAATTTTACATAACCTCAAGAAAAATTACCAATTTTTGTTTTGAAACGATGTCATATTAATCACATTAAATATTGATGAAACGATAAAATGTGAAACATTGGGTAAAAAAGAAAGTACGGCATATAAATGACAACCATTGATAAACTATGGGCAAGTATGAAAATTAACACTGGAATTTCCCGTTCATGATTATTTACTTATGCAGTATCTTCATGTGTTTATATTCAGGATGTAGTGAGAAATAAACAAGAGATATATATATATATATATATATATATATATATATATATATATATATATATATATATATATATATATATATATATATATATATCACTCTACTATGTAATTTTTCAGTGTACTTAAATTTGAATTATAAACTGAATTATAAATTTGAATTATCTACTTAAATTTGAATTAAAAGTAGATAAATTTGACATTTAAAAACTGAACCATCGAGTACAAATTTTAAAAAGCTCGGCGTTTCTTAAATAATTTTTTCAGACATTTCAGCGTACGTTTGATATAAAGCACGCAAAGGGAAAATTTGCAATTTTTTCATTTTTAATTTGCAATTTTTTCATTGCAATTTTTTCAAAAATTTGCAATTATTCCCTTGGATAATGCAAGCAGCTAACATCCCAACAGCGCGAGAAAAACCAGACACACAATACGGCTTAATAACTACATTAAAAATAACTCGAACTCACCTGTTAAATTTTCATCCGGAATAAGTCAAAGTCTCAATCCATGAAGCATACACATAAAAAGAGCAATTCCCGTATTCCACAACAACCAGATGCTGTGTTTACATGCAATACAGCTGCGGGAAATTAAAGATCCGGAGCACACACTCGGAATTACTGTAAGTTTTCCCCCGAGCCGGCCGAGTTGGAAAAACCTGCACACACCCGAGAGGGCAACTGACAGACGACTGGAAAGAGCGGACGTGATACAACAGTTGCCCTTGCTGACTACCGCGGAAACTTCGATAGTTTCGCTCTCCAGCTGCCAGGCGGTGGGATTTATCGCCAAATTTCGTCCGGGGCTTCGGCGCCTATGGAAGTGGGTTTATTTTGACTCCGAAAGAATGCCATTTAATGAAATTAGCACATAACATTCAATATTGTAGGATAATAAGGATAATTTATTCGTGATGCAGCCCTGGAAAAGGTACATTAATTCGGGAAAATCGGTATCTAGTTTTTGAATATACCTTATTCAGAAAACTTTGGGGAGTAGTTAAAAAAAAAAAAAGTAGCTCTATCTGTTGGAAGATGAGGAACATACAACATTTTAAAAATAACGATTAAAAAAATCATAGTTTTTGACTATTACTGTATTATGATTACTTTTTAAATATATTGTTATATTATCACTATGACTACATCGACTCTACACAGCAAATTACAGAGCGTAAAGGGATAATCTTTTGTACACGTGTTTCCAAATGTCACTAAAATCAGCTGACGTTCAAATTCGAAAATCGGTAATATAGCATTGAACGAAGTTTTTTTCACTCTCCTATAAAATTTACGTTTCCGACCTAACGTACCTTTTCCTGGGGTGCATCACATTAATAATTAAAAATCTATGCCGATATAGGGGTTATTTTGCTTTAATTTTCTATTATAATTATATTATATACTAGAAGGTAACCCGTCATTTTGACGTCATAATACTGATAATGACGTCATAATGGAAAAATAATATGAAAGTTAAAAAATATCCGGAATTATCTAACAATATTGCATTTAATCCACACCTTGTAAAAGCAAACCCTTTCATTATTTTTTATTTATTTAGTTTTTCATGTGATTGGAGTAGTAGATTGCCATCCAACCCGTCATTTTGACGTCATAATACTGATAATGACGTCATAATGGAAAAAGTATATGAAAGTTAAAAAATATCCCGAATTATCTAACCATATTGCATTTAATCCACACCTTATAAAAGCAAACCCTTTCATTATTTTTTATTTATTTAGTTTTTCATGCGATTTGAGTAGTAGACTGCCATCCAGTTTTTTACAGCTCACTACGCGATATGAATACTTGAGCTACTTGATTCATTCACATTCAAGTTTGTTTACTTTCAGAATTCATCGCAAAAGTAAACAGATTTTTAAAAACTGTTAAATATACGGCTAAAAACATCCAATTTTTTTTTAGTTCTGAATGTTTTATAGAAAAATAGGCTGAACAAATGTGATTTGATGGAGAAGATATTAGTTTTTAGGTAAGAAAAAATTCTGATCCACATCTAAATTGAAATTAAGCCTAACCGGCATTTTGTTTACTGAGGGCTTCAATTGAAAGATGAGTACAGCCCGGAAGTGTTATACAGAGACAAGGGCTATTATATATATAATAAGAATTTTTGATGAAACTAAGCAAGTTATAGCAGAACATTTTGGGGGCCCTCAATTTTAATTAAAAATAATTAATTACGTGATATCATTGCATATTTAAGTTACATAAACACTTAAATATGTGTTGTTTCCAATCCTCTTAGTGCAGGAAAGCCTACACCTAGTCCAAGGACCTAGGTTCTCAAATCCTAGGTCCATGGCGAAGGGTAGTAAGCAGCTTCACTTAAGGCGAGGTACCACTAGGGCTGAAATCTGACCTCAAAGAACATCGGTCCCGTAATTTTGAACCGAGTCAAGTGACGAGACCGGAACACTTGACCCCGCACCTCCAGAGATATTTTGGGAACTTGGAGGACATTGCAGCTACAACAGATTTTTTCCGTGCACTATCCGCCATTAGTGTACACGACGGTGGTTTGGCACGAAGGGCATCGAACCAGCGACGTACAGATCACTGGCTCGCTGCCCTTGCCAACCGGGCCACCGCGCCCTAACTTCAATATGTAATAGGTACTATGGATCCATATTAAAGTAGTATGTTTGCATACATCATACGAGTGGTATCAGAAATTTAGTCTTTCTGATCAGAACTAACAATCTCCATTTTTTTTTCAAAATTTATTTAATGATACTTTCTTCACAGTATTTCAATAAGATAAAAACGAAAAATTTTAGAAAATGGTCTACTAATAAAAAATAATGTGGAAATTTTTCAATAAGTAATTTCAACTTTATATCTTCAAAAATGCATGATATAGTTTTTTTAGCCCTTTGCCGAAAAAAAAAAAAAACGGTCTGATGGAGATTGCTAGTTCTGATCGTACGCTACTCGTACATTTTTATAGACTGAGGATAAATCGAATACAGTAGAACCTCGCTGTATCGAACTTCAAGAGGAACGAGAAAACTTCGAATTATCGAGGCTTTCGATATACCGAGGTTCGATTTAATAATAACATGGGAGTGTTAGGCAGCTTCAAGGGGAATGGAAAAACTTCGATTTATCAAGGAATTTGATTATATCGAGGTTCCACTGTATATGCAAAATAAATACATAATTAATGGCTGATACTGGATAAAAGTTCCGATTATACGTTCTAATGAATGAAAAGGTGCGCTCAGAAAACCAAAAAAATAGAAAATCCTAAAATATATTGAAAATTTCATTAAAAAAAAAGATCTGTTCAGAGGTTTCTCATGCAAGCATACAATGATTTAAGTATGGTTTAATGAATACAGGGTGGTCCAAAAGTCACTAGATCCTTCTAGAATATAATAACTTTCTTACAGTTAATTTTTTGAAATATTTTGTTTTAGATTATTCGTCTGTAATCCTTGGCAAATAATTATGGAGAAATTCATGACAGAGCAACGAGTGAAAATAATCGATTTTTATGTAGAAAATAAACGATCCATTGTGTTAACCCAAAGAGCTTACATTCGTTATTTTGGGGTCAGAAAACCACCATCTAAACAAGCAATGCTTAACTTATTCTGGTGGTTTCAAGAACAAGGGGCTTCGAAAGACAGAGTCCTCGATCCATCTCGAACCATCCAGCAATTAAAAACCAACATCCGTGAAGAAACAGCAGGCATAAGCCAAAGAACATTATGACAGGTGATGGAGCACTACTTAGAAAGAACCCGGCATTGTCAAGAACAAAATGATGGCTATTTGAAGGACGTCATTTACAAAACTAGTTTAAAATGATTTCCAAGAAGTGTACTGACTTATAAAAGAATAAGTGTGAATTTTAAATAAATAAAAGATTATTCTATTTTAAAATAGTCTCGTGGTTTTTGGGCCATCCTGTATAATAACTATAATAATAATAATACAGTAAAACCTCGTTTATCCGGACTAATTGGGACCATAGGCAATCCGGACAATCGAAAATCCGGGTAATCCGGGTAATATGGGTAGTAAGAAAAACAAAATCCTTAACTAAGCAGACTTATCGTTTATTACGATAAAAACTATGTTTTGTAACAAAATTATATAGTATTGTTTACTGTCAAAAATTACATAGTCTTGTTTACTAAAACTAAACTAAACTCATGGCACAACAGTCCGTAGTGGACCAAGGCCGGCGGTGCCCATCTCCGTTTTCTTGACCGTGGGCTTGGGGTGCCATACAGCATATGTCTCAGTCAGATGGTCAACCTGACGTGCAGGCTCTGATTTTCCACTAGGCCCAGTAGGCCTGGCCCTGGGGGCCCTGAATGTCCCCCCTCCCCCCCTCCCAAAAAAAAAAAAAATTCCCAATTCGAATTTTTTTAAAAAATTTACCTTTTTTTAATGGCAATTTTTTAATATATCCTTTCAAATTTGATTGATTGGTTCATCATATGTATGTTATAGTGTATATGAGGGATTAATAAGTTTTTCTGGTTGCATTGTATTGGTGTTTCAATGATGAAGTTAATATGTTTTGTTGCTTTTTCTTATTTGATAATGTTCTAGGCTTCTACGCTTCAAATAGCCAATTCTTGGTAAAATGGTACTTTCACAATGATTCATGATTATTTTCTTTGTGTGTCAATTTTGGAAATTTTACGCCCACATCAGTGTTAGAGGGCCCCCATCCCAAGTTGTGCCTATAGTCAAAAATTTTCTAAATCGGGCCCTGCTGACGTGGGACCCCAAAAGTTTAGTTCCCAAGCATGCTTGGTCCTCATTTTATCGATCCACTCAAGGGATGAAAGGCTGAGTCGACCTTGCCCAGTCGCAGGATCAATTTTAAAGGATCAATTTTATCTATAGCTGTGAAAATAAATCGGAATTTTCACAGCTATAGATAAAGCAAACTGGTCCAAATTTTTACCTGCCATTTTAATAACTGTCTTACAGGATCAAACCCTAGACCTGTGGTGTGGCAGCTTGACGCTTTTAACCACTACGCCAACGGGCGTCTAGTATTGTTTACAAGACATTAAAAAAATATTAAAATAACTTTTCACATCATTTCTTAACAAAAGACTGGTAAGTTTAGTAAAGCTTTCTTAAACTCAACAAAAAGCATTTTATTACCCTAATTTATTGTACAATCTATGTTAGAACTATACATTGAATCAAACTAAAAAGTGAATATTTGGCATACTTGTAATTACGTTCTTGCTATCATAGTTAAAAATTATCTAATGTGAACATTAAATAAAAATAATGTCTACAAATCTAATCCGTATCAAGGACGTATAAACGAGGTTTAACTGTACTCACAAAAAAAATGTCCGTTTTTTGTCCAGGTATATCCTGTTGTTCACACGCCATGCTGATATGCATTCGTAACGTTGTATTTTGCATCTAGCATTTTAATTTTCTTTTTCTTTTTGATGCATGAATAAACGGCAGTTCAGTGAATTCGTTTGAAAGACTTTATTCAGACGTCTTATAATCAGGAAAATCCAAGTAGATAGAAGTATGTCTCATGCCCCGAATAAATTATTTGATTTTATGGCTATCATATAAGGTAAACGCACCAGTAATGGGCCGGTTAAGAGAAAAATTGAAGTAAATCGGAATTTTCACAGCTATAGATAAAGCAAACTGGTCCAAATTTTTACCTGCCATTTTAATAACTGTCTTACATCTGTAGTAGCAATTGGAGCGCACTGGCTGCAATAATATATATATATATATATATATATATATATATATACATAAATAATAACCAACCTGATGCACCTATAATGGGCCATCTATTTAATCTGTCATGGAACAAAAATCAATTCTACATTATCATAAAATTGGGAAGAAAAGGAACTAAAAACATGATGTATATTTTTAAACCGGTTTATTCGTTTTATAACTACAGTACAACTACACTAAATATATAAATCTGAAATATAAATTTATTAACTTAAACATCTAAAATTAAATTTACTTAAAAATTGTGGTTAATGTTGCCGGTGATGTACCGCTTTACTTATCACAGCTGGTATGTTGCTGCAAATATTTCTTAAGCAGACGTTAAAACAAACACAAATTTTCTTCTCTCTAGCAGAATACACCTTACACTTCGCACAAAGTAAAGGAATGAACTGAATTCCAATGCTAAGGGACCCTCGCGGGTAGTAAGTAGCCAATGACTCTCACCCCTTCTACTGCCTTAGGTAACAATAGACCCTTAATTTCTCGACATTTCTAAAGGGTTGTCCATTATAGGGAGATGGCCCATTATAGGTGCATTTACCTTGGCACTGATGAAAGTACAACGTTCTAGAAATATCCTCAATCGAAGTAAAGGCGATTCCAGTTATTTTAAAGGTGATATAAAGCAGGAAACTTGTCCACTGCTGTGATCGGTTTTTGTGATCACTAAAGATACTGTTTTATATTTGCTCCATGATAGACTTGACATTTAATATACACTTTAAATATATTTTTTGAATATTCTTGTTCTAAAGCATGGAATTTTAATACCATAATTTAGAGTTTCAGACAAAATGCTTTGATTTTTCATTTGTTTTGATCGAAATTTTTTTGAGAGAAAATTGTATGCATAGTGATTTCATCGGGATTTTTTACAAAATTCTCTAAGTCTGACAACTTTACTTAAACAATTAATTGTTCGCTTTTACTACCAAACATAGTAAGGCTACGTTCTGATTACGAGACCAATCGGTTACCTCGTTATTTGGTTCAGTTTCGTTACTGCTACAGAATCTTGCATTATGGTGCGTTGAGTTCTAAGTGCGTGATTTCTGTTTATTTTTTGTCTATATTCTTCCTGTTAATAATTATCTTGCTTTGTTGAACTATTTTACTTTTGGTTATATTTGTCCGTTTTCAGTATGAGGATTTCCTGCAAACTGCGCAATCTTTTATTGAAAAGTTAAAATTTTCAATGCTAGGGTAGGTTTTCTGTTAACTTGTTCGGCAGTCTATGCCCTCTTTATAAGTTTTATTTCATGTTGAATTATTTGCATTTTTTGTGTTAAGACTACATTCCTTATTTATATTATTCATTTGCTTGGAGAGTAGCCAAATATAATTTTCATATATTTTAAATCAAAAACTAAATATTAAGCAGAATATAGTGGAAGACGAAGGGTAGAACTGACATTGAAAATGTGAAATTCTCGCCAAGTAGACATGCTCTACGTCATGTCGCAGGTTTCTCTGCCACGCATTGGTCAATCGAAGGTTGATATAAAGCATTTTCATAATACTCGTACATTTATTAATGTATTTGGAATTTTAAAAACTCTTTCTTTAAGAACTAACACACCCTTCAATTAATTGAAAACTCGTCACTTTTTCAAAAACTACTCTTTCCTTCATTATGTAGTTGTTTATTTGCTTGGAAAGTAGTCAAATATAATTTTCTTATATATATTAAATCAAAAACTAAATATTGAGCAGAATATAGTGGAAGACGAAGGGTAGAACTGACATTGAAAATATGAAATTCTCGCCAAGTAGACATGCCGTTACGTCATGCCGCATGTTTCTCCGCCACGTATTGGTCAATTGAAGGTTGATATAAAGCATTTTCATAATAATACATTTATTAATGTATTTGGAATTTGAAAAACTCTTTCTTTAAGAACTAACACACCCTTGAATTAATTAAAAACTCGTCACTTTTTCAAATACTATTCTTTCCTTCATTATGTAGTTGTAACATTGTTAAAAAAACAAACTAGAAATAAACAACTGATGACGCCTTCTTTGATTATCTAAACGAGACCTCATCTACTTAATTAAACGTAGTCACAGCTTTGTCTTTCCCAACACCTCCGACGGCGAAAAAAAACGGAAACAATAGTTTTAAGCCTACAGACAAGAGAACAATCAGAGAGCTTCAGTGACACTAGGAAAGAAAGTTATGATGGAGGAGGTGCATTGTGTTATGAGCGAAAACGTGTAGGACGGCGACAAAGAAGGCGTTTTGTTGGCTTTGTAGAGCAAGTGTGTAGGCCGTTGTCTGGCGAAACGGTCTTCTCCGCTTTATATGCCTGGGGAAGAAAGTGCACGTATTGATTTCACCTTTTTCTGCGGGATTTTCAGACCGGAAAACACGCTGCCTACAAACTTTAGAGCGCAACATGTGTCCTTTGGGGACGATTTCAAGAGATAAAGGGTATTGTGTGATTGGGTTTAGCGAGGCTTCCAGATGGCGCGAAATTCTTGTCATAAATGTCTTATGCAGTTTAAATAAGTCATTTTGTTTATGTCGAATTTAAAGGGTGGCTAAAACATGAAAGGGAGGCTGGTCTGAATTTTGGCAGTTCGTGTAATTACGGAAACAATCAATCAACCAATTTTAATTCACAACATATCCGTGCATTGTCTTGACGCAGAAATTCAGTAAAAATTATTTTAAATTTTTTGCTTCTATCGACTTCACCAATTGTAATGAATATTTCTAATGCTAACAAAAGCGAAGTTTTGAAGGGCATTTGTCTAAAATAGATCAAGGTGAATAGGCATTGGAGAAACTCTGGCGGTTTTTGAGGGAAAGATTTTGAGGGGTATTTTGAGAAGTGTACATGTTGTGGGAATTTTGAGAAGAAAGTTTAGTCATGAAATGCATAGATTATATACGGAACCACATATTATCAATTTCATAAAAGGTAAACGTAATGAAATGGACAAGTCACCTCAAAAGAATGTATAACTCTAAAATAACAATTACAACAAATCTATATATTTAAGTTGCTAAGCCGGCTTTTTGGGCGGTCCGTGAGAGAAAACCACTGCATCAATTTACTTCATTTTGTCCTTAAACGAACGATTGTAATCTGTAGATTTGTCAAATTTGGCTTTTGTAACTGAAATTTTTAATAATGAGCTATAATTTACAATTAAAATTTGATTTCTGCGCATACTCAGTGGCACGTTTCAATATGGCTTTAGAAACTCACTGTTTCCGGGAATGCTCAGTGACATATTTCAATGCCCAGGAGTCTCTCTAGATCTCTCTCTGCCATTTATATTTTTATGATAATTATGTTTGTGAAATATAAGATTAAACCTGATGAAAATTGTTTATTTTGCGCTGTTTAATTAGCGATAATTTACAATTAAAAATTTGCTTTCTGCGCATGCTCAGTAACATTTTTAAATCTGCCTTTAGATACTCACTAAGCACGAGGCCGCTTAAACATTAATTTGTTTCTGCGCATTATTATGATTTTCAACAATTGGCAATGATGTGTTGAGTATAATTTGTATATTTATTTACTATCTAGGCGTCATATGTTTTGACGGGTACCAACTAGTAATAATAATAATGCTCCAATGACAAAGAGGTTTAAGAGGAAGAACACCCCTTCGCTGGGCTGGTGAAGTCCAAGAAGATTTGACATCATTAAAGTAAAGAAGATGAAAACCAAAGCTTCACGGCGAGTGGAGCCAGGTGATGCGAAAGGTGTTGAAAAATGCGAATTCTGCTTAATAGGTACCGGGTTAATAACCGCTCCCAGAGTTTAGTGGAAATGGTAAATATTAACAAATACTGCCGAGCGATGGCCGAATGGCTAGGGCGCTGGCATTCGGATCAGATCCTGTGGGTTCGAGTCCCACTGTTGGCATGGATGTTTGTCGTTCGGAATCGGCTTTAAACTTTAGGCCCCGGTCTAATTAGCCCTAGTGTAGCAAAAGATTAACCGTAGCGCTCCAAACCAAAACCACGGCGAGTGGGAAGGAGAAGACTTTTGCAGATGGCCAGAGCCCACAACGGGCCGCCGTGCCAATAAAGAAGAACAGGCACTGGACAACCACAACTCGCCTAGAAAAAAATAGGCTTCTTCGAGGGGAAATCAACGGCACGGGATGAGAAGTTAGTATTGCGAAAAGGGGCACGTCCCTATACCGTAATCAATTTCTCCCAAGGCACGTTTTATGTCACCAATAGCTCTTCTCATAAGCAAAGCAGAACAGGTGTCAACTTCTTTCCCATCAATCACGTGTAAGGGAAAATCAGTTTAAAGATAAAAACAGGTATCTCCATCCTATCATGAAAACATGCACCTACCTTTGGTCCTTTCCGTGAGTTCCTCAGAATACAGCACAGCCGACAACCAGGTTGGTCCCGACAGAATTTCAAAAACAAAATATTTCTACTTTTATTTATTTATTTACGGGGGAATTCACACTTTTCTCCTAGTCTAGTCCACAACGGATAGAGCTAAGTGCCTTCAGTGGGCGACAGACTTTCAACAGGGAATTTTCTCTAATTTTTTCAGGTGATGGAATTTTTGTTTTGCTAGTTCAGCCCACAACGGAGGGCGGGAAAATATCAGAAGCACAATTTCTTTAATTATTTGCCAGCGGTTGATAATTTTTAGACAGTCCACCTACAACGAAGTGCACCAAATATCTTCAAAGGGCGGCAGTGTTCCAAAAGCTAAATGCCAATAATTTAATTTATATTGGTGACTGGTGATTTTCACTTAGTCCAGCTCATGATGGAGAGCGAAGAAAGTGTTTTCCATAGTATTGAGTACGCTGGAGATACCTGTTTTTACTATAGTAATCCATCTACCACAGTGCGTGGTAGTTTATCCTTAGTAATAACTCCATATGTGTCGCTCAGTAAATTTCAAATTCAGTAATATGAATTATAATAAATACAGTTTATCACTTTGTTGCATCTACAAAAACGCAGAAATTCAGTTTGGATTTATCTCGATTGTGAACATTTTAAGCTGAATCATAAACTACAAGTTTTATATAATACTTCACATAACAATAATGGTATGTGAAGTGGTTTAATTTGGATTTATGGCCGTTTGCTAATTACGTAGTTTATTCTCGATATGTTGCTAATTATTTTTTAACCTGAGTGATATGAAGCATAAAAAACAATCTTGTTGATTGTGTCTACAAGAATACAGCACAATTTTGATGACATGACCGTTTTTAAGCTAATATAAACTATACATAAACTATGCATAAACTGTACATTTTAGAGAATACCTCGAAAAGCAAAAGTGAAATTTACATTCCAGTTATTTTGGAGATTATCTTAAACTTACAACGAACATAAAGTTCGTGTCTCTTGCGTATTACAGTGGAAATTTTGAGCAGCGTATGGTTATGACACGATAAAAGTTATAAAAAAAATACATACCGTAAAATCTTGACTATAATACGCACACGTGTATAATACGCATGCTTGATTATGCACGGAATTTTCGGAAAAAATTAAAATTCGACTATAATACGCACCCATAACTTTTCAATATTTTATTTAAAAATTGCACAAATATTTATTAACATAAATAAAATTTGTAATAAAAATAAAGGAAAACGTCAAATTCGGTAGGAAAAAAAATTAAATATTTAATTCAAAATAAACAATACTGTGAAATTATCAGTCTTAATCACTTTCACTAGAATAACGCTCATCTATTGTTTGTCTTTTATTCAATGTTTAAAACTACGTTTTTTTGTACACGAGTATGATACGCACCCTTTTTTTGCAGACTAAAATGTGAAAAAAAAGTGCGTATTGTACTCAAGATTTTACGGTAATTGAAACCTCAGA
Organism: Dolomedes plantarius; assembly: GCA_907164885.2. NCBI lineage: Eukaryota > Metazoa > Arthropoda > Arachnida > Araneae > Dolomedidae > Dolomedes > Dolomedes plantarius. Next base: position 32,527,735 of record OU015500.1, read on the forward strand.
GCGTGTGTCAAGAAGTTTGAATTTTCCCATAATGGGTTTCAGTGTTACTTATCATAATGATATTATAATGTTACTCATTAAAACGTGATTAAAATACCTTTACAGAAGCAGAACCTTCAAAAGTTACAGTAAGATATTTACGCTAATATACTAAATTTAATTACTTTACTATATATTGGAAATAGTATATCAGATTGGACGCAGATTTACAAATACAGATATATTAAATAATGGGAATAATTAGTTCGACCATGAAAAGAATTTCCAGAGAAGGAATAAACCAGTTCCTGTCCGCGTTATCATATGAGGATACTTCCGCTAAATAAAACCAGTCTCGCCAGTTCTAACGATATTCCGTCCTAAGAATTATTTAACAACCATGTTTAACCAGCCAAATGGGAGAAAATCTAAACCAGATGGAAATCAATCAAACTATAGACAGCTGCTTTAAGTTTGCATGTTCCCACTAGTTATGCGGATGATAAACGGGCAATGCGTGTTTACGGACCTAGACAGGAACCCAGATAACGCAAAATTTCCGATAAACCACAATAGGGGCTGTCTCTCCACAATAGTGTTTATTTTTTTATACTTTGTTTTCTGGCCATTAATATTCTTCCAGTTTATTCAAGTAAAATGAGTTACTTTTCACAGTAGAAAACTTATCAGCTTTTTTTTTTTTTTTCAAAATTCAGACCATTATTTACTTTTCTTTTCTAACTGATAAACAATAATCTCGGAAGTTGTTTTTCCATAAATAGAAAAGGAAAGGGGGGAAAGTGCCAATAAATTTTTAATTACTTGTTCAAGCTGCTAATAATTTTATTACACGATAACTGCAACCAACGTCATACCTGCTACTTGTCTTTTATAACAGCAATATTTCTTTGGCTTTACATTTTAGTATTCACGTCTGCATAACTTTATTTTTTAATAAATATGAACTAATAAATGTTTTTTAACCTACTGCATCATTTCTGCAATTCACTACCACTACCCCGATTTTTCTTATGAAATCTGAAAACTGAAGCCCTATATTTCAGTCACACTGTGTTACAGCCTAAAATGTAGAAAAAATCTACGCTTTTGTGTAGATTAACATATGTATATATGATGTATAAATTCTGTGCTCAGATGGCAAAATGTTGTAAGAGAGTTTTCTTAAAAAACTGACTTTTTCACATTCCGGATTCTTGTTCGCCGATATTTTCAATTTACTGTAACTACTGTAAGTAATAGCCAAATACTTTTCTGAAACATTGATACCACGTTTGCTCAAGTAAAACAAATTACTCATTTTTCATGACATCTTGAATCTTAGAATTGCTGTCATGTAAATTTAAAAAAAGTGACTTATGACATTTTGCCATCTGAGCACAGAATTTATCATTCTACCAATTTGCAAGCAATGAATACTTTCAAAAGCCTGTACATAATCATACTCATCAGCAAAACTGGTCGCTCAATTTTCCAAAGCTTTACAATCTTTCGGTATTTGCCAAAATGTTAATTCTCTATTACGGAGTACAATTTAAAAAAAGAAAATCTTTAAATCCAAGTCGACAATTATTAGAAAAATTTACCTCATAGGTTAACACTGAGCTGATCTAATTGAATAACGCTGCTTACTAATAAATAAATGTAAACTGGGCGCTCAATTTTCCAAATTACCTTTCATCATTTGCCAATGTGTTTATTCGCTATTATGGAGTACAATTTAAAAAAAGGAAATATTTAAATCCAAGCGGAGAATTATACGCAAATTTTTCTTTATAGGTTAACACTGAGCTGAGCTAATTCAATAAGGCTACTTACTAATAAATAAATCTAAACCGGGCGCTCAATTTTTCAAAACTTTACTATCTTTCATCATTTGCCAATGTGTTTATTCTCTATTACGGAGTACAATTTAAAAAGGAAAATCTTTAAATCCAAGCCTACTGCATCATTTCTGCAATTATTATTGGAAAATGTTTCCTCATAAGTTAACACTGAGCTGAGCTAATTCAACTAAGGTTACTTACTGTTGGCTAATAAGCAACAACCTTACGGGCACAAGGGAACTTCAACCTCGTTTTTTTTTTTTATATATTTTACTCTACTTTACTGTATTTTGTGGAAGAATAGGGCCTGTTTTTCAAAAATTCTTTAAAAATGGTAGGATTTTTCAAAAAGCTCCATTTGCATTAATTTTCTCCTGATTTCTTCAAATTTCTCAGGATTGTTAATTGAAGTGTTTGTCTTAAAACTGTGCATTATTCTTTGATACCACATATATTTTTTTCAGATTTATAGACTATGAAACAAGAGAAAAACGTGCAAAAAAAATTTTTTTTAATTACAGGCAGATTAAAAAATTACATATTCATGGCTTTAGATTCATACAAAAAAAAATTCAGTACATGATTATGTTTATATATATACTGTAAACTTATGTTAAAAAATTTAAGGTTTTTAAAGGATATGAAATGCGCATGGATTATTTTTGAAAATGCTAGCACTTTTTACATTTTTTTAAACAGCCATTATTCTGCCAAAAAACCTTATTTTGAATTCTAAGGGTCTTCAATGTGTAAAAAAGAATATTGATGATTCTCATCCTGTATATAGAGTTAAAAAATGAAAATTTAAAAAATTCCAATTTGAAGATTCCTTGTTCCCTTAATGAACAAAAAACAATCACATCTCAATAATATTTAAATACTACGAGCTTCAAGCGTGAATTCCTTGAAAGAAACCTTGACAAGTAACTTGAGAATAAAGTAAATCTTTACACTCAAAGAAAAGCCCGGGAAAAACATTTTTCTTTATTTTAATCTCTATAGAGTGGGAAACTACAATACAGAAGTATGCGATGCCTATCAAATGTTTGTAACGTCAACAAATACTTCTTTTGAATTGAAAAACACTGTTCAATTAGTACTAAAGTTTCAGAATTCAATTCATTGAATGAATTAGCTTTGTGTAACTTCATCCTTAATGCAGAGAATGCAAAATAAACGTAATCTGAATAGCAGAAGAGAACTCGCGATCAGCATAAACTAGGAAATGCATTCACGATAGCGAACCTACAGTTAGTTCAGTTAGCAACTTCGTTGCGTATGTCTTGATTAAATATTTATAGGCTTTGGGGTTTCACGTTTTTGTGAAACGAAAGTTCAGAGAAATACGGCGAAACCCGCTTTTTCAGGGACTTCATGAAAAACAAAACTTTCGGGGACATTCTGCTCGGAGCCTATCTATACAGTATATATTTATAAAAACATATATGACGACATAAGATATTTGACAACTTTCGTTCACAACATTTGATTCGTTGATTTGAGAAAAAAAAAATGGATGCCTTGTTATGTTTTGTTTGACAAGATGTGAACAGCGATGTTTCTAGCCTTCTCTATTTCAACTAATTTTTCTTCTTAAATTTAAATCAAACTTCTTGGGGATATCGAAGAATCCGTCAACTGTTTGCAGACTTTCTAAGTTTTGCAAAGTGAATGGATGTATACGTTTATCTTCCCAACATTAATTCTTAATTTTCACTCAGCTCTTCACAAGTAGTCCGTTATGAATAGAGTAATACACGTCAGAACTCCCTTGTCGCAATATCTCCAGGGCAGTGGTTCCCAACCTGTAAGTCGTGACCCCCAGGGGAACGTGAAGTGTTTTCTGGGGGATCATCATAGTTTTTATTCAATTATAAAATAACTTTTTAGTGAATTTCACTGAAAAATATCGTCGATATGTATAACCATGAAACTATCAAGCAGTGATGTTTTTTAATGGGAAAAGAGTCTCATTCCGAACGTAAACTCAGCTCGTTAGAAATCTACCGTCTTTATTGGGTGGTCATTGAAAATCTCGGTTACTTACTACGTACAGTACACAAATTCTGAACGTCAGTTTGTCTTTCATCATCAGTCTGTGCTGTCACTGTTGGCTTAACTTTTGTAGTTTCCTCAACGGAATAAAACAATTTTATTTAAATAACAGTTTATCTATTCTTGTACTTATATAATTCTGAATCCATACGGTAGATTCATATGAACTTGATGAACCATTCATATGAACCATATGATTTTTCTTCAGGTTCTATTCTGTTCTGTTGTTGCTTTTGCACACCTTTGAGTGAGGGATGAATGTTTCTTCATGTTCTCTATTTCTTACAAATTTTAGTTTTGTTAAATTAAACATTTGGTTGAAATTAAATTATGGAAAATGCCTTTTAGTGTTTTTTTTTGTTTTTGTTTGTGCATGTGTGTGTGTCTGTCTAAAAGAGGTCTTTTTAATGAAAATGTGCAGGGTGGGAAGGGGGGTGGTCGCCGGATGCAGGGAAACCATTGAAGGAGGTCGCGACTTGATAAAGTTTGGGAAACGCCGTTCCAGGGAATAAATAACCAAATGCTTTAAAAAACATTGTCAATTACTTCATCTGTGGAATTACATATTCATTATACTCTTCCTCCAATTTAGTCTCGACCATTTCCTGCTTTTCCAAGACAGTTAGTTTTCCGCGATTTGTGTTACAGAGGTCTTTCTCCATGGTGATGTAACCATTTGCTACGCTTCGGGAAAATTAATTTCATTGTCCATGAAGTACTGAATTTTGACATCTCCGTCTTCAATCACAGCATTTTTGATCGATTTAAATCGGTCCTTGAACTTGAAAGACTCATTAATTCTGAATACAAGGGCTGAAGACGGTTCTTCCTCTAATTTATTATCGACCATTCTTGTTTCTCGAATCTAGTTCTCCCTAGATTTATGTCACAGAAGTTCTGTTCCATGGTGAATCATTTACATTGCTTCAGGAAAACTGTGGTTAAATCCGATATCCTGCGCCGGATATTTTATGGCGCCAAATTTGGAGATTATACTTTGAAACTGGTGTCTTTGTTTAAATTCTTCCGCTTTACATTTTTTAGTTTTAAAGATGTAATTCCTGTATTTTGAACATATTGTCTTATTATTACATTTTCTGTGAAATTTTTCTTAAAAAGTTTAAAGTTTGATCTACTTTTTAAAACTAACTAATAAATTTAGGATATTTTGCAAACATTTAAGCTGCTTTCTCTCTATTCTAAAAAAAAAGTAACTTCCGCTGCCGCTGTCAAAAGCTTGTCATGCTATCTCCTCCGAAACCGCTGGGGGTATGGGGTCGAGAGCGATACCAATGGATGCAGAAAAATGGGGGGACCAAAGTAAGACATGTCTCATCTTCGCCGGACTTTAAGTTTTTTATTTTTTATTTTATGTTTTGTGGGAAAATAATGACTTTTTCATCTTCAGATTACGATAATTCGCCAAAAAAAAAAAAGATCGTAAAATTTTGATCGTTTTACAATCTAAGACTACAGAGATTTCTCTTTCAAACTAGACCTCATTTGTTTAAAAGTATTTTAAAACAGACTAATATTTTCATCAAAAAATGAAACACAGTTTTTCAAGAAATACTGTCCCCTATGTGGATGTAATATCGATGCTCCTCGAGTTTTTATCTTACAAAGAAAATATTTACATCATCTGGAAGCTGAAACGCCCTTCGCATTAAGGGTGACAACAGTAAATAGATGGAAGCTGTTACATTGCCCGAGAATCACCCCTATGTATCTCGCTATTAGCCATAACAGAGGAGCGAGCTTAGCGAGTCTAGGGGCGAAGTCCCTGGTATTTATTAATTTTTGATAAATACTTTATCCAACAATTTTATATTAAAATATTCTAACGTTATATATTTCCTAATTATCTTGTTAAATGCAGTTTTGATATAAAGTACTGACTATCAAGTGAAAAGTTTTAAAAATGTGAGAAATGGAATTTTCCTAAAATTCTGATTAGAAAAATGCCATTTAGTTTAAAAACTTTTCGCCAAATGGCGCCAAGTGACAGAGGGATATGAAAATCTTTATCGAAACTAATTATGTAGTCCTCAATGCAGAAAATTTTGACAGCTTCGACTTTAGTCAACGTATTTTTGACCGAATGAAATCAGCCCTTGAACTTCAAAGACTTGTTATTTAATAATCCTTAGGCTGACGACATACCCTATTTTAATTTCACACACAAAAAACAGTAACCGAACAAATGATAAAACTGCCTCTCGTTGCCACTCCTCTTAAATAAATTATCTCAACAGTACGCGGAGCCATTTGTAGTTAATTGATCATCAGTGTAGGGGCATAGCTGGAAATTTAGAAACAAATGGGATCGGATCTTTCAAGTTACATAAAATAAAGCGGAAAATGTTAAAAAAAAAAAAAAATCAACTGAAACTGTAATGCTCAAGGGATGAAAGAGAAGGCCTGGGCAAATCAAATTGAAAAAGATTTACAAATTTGAAAACAGGGGGGAAAAAAGCAATCATATAAATGCTGACCTGCAGGTCTCGATATATATAAAGTTTCGAAACATGTAGAAATCCAATTTTCGCGTGAAGATTTTACGACCTGAGAGAGAACACACGCTATATATTTTAGAAACATTTCTATTAATTCGTCCGCAATCATCACTGCACATCAACAAATAAAATGCTTTGCTCTGTTAAGCACGTTGTCAGATCGTTTAACACAATGTAAAGAAAAACGTGCGCGGTTTCGAATTCCAAGTTCATTGGCAGAGAAAAAAAAATTTTAGAACGCGAAACAAATTGCATTTTAAACCATCACGTCTATCGTTTTCTTGCGTCAGGGGACATAAAAATAAACGTGAGGAGACTCGGAATTGAGGTCCTGACGCAAAAGAAAAGCACTCTGGACTTTTTCCGTTTCCGTGAACAAAAACTTTTTGCGAGAATTGAGTCGAAAAACAGCTGTTTAATTTACGGAACACTTGGCGACATGATGAAAATATTTTACGGTTGCGTTTTGATGTGCGAGTATAAAGGGTTGAATTTGATAAATGCACCACAGGAGTGCTTCACTCGGGACTTTGCCCCAAAGGAGCGCTATAATTTTGAAATGGGGTAAACATTTCGAACTGAAATTAGAATATAAAGTGCCTTGTCTTTTCACAATCACATCGATATCACAGAAGTTGCTGAAAATGTCCGACACTGGCATACAAATAGAGATCATCTCATCGCTGCAAATAATTTTTTTTTTCAAATGCGGAGGCACTTGTCACGAAAACATTCGCCTATAATTCACCGCAGTTTTGCTGGCCATTTTATTATGGGGGTGCCATATAGGCGGACCAGCACTGGCCCCTATGAAGGGGCGACACAAACGGAGGCATTTTAGTGGCGCTTCGCCAGGACTCGATCCGAGCACCCTCAGCACCAAAAACCAGTGCGCTGTACCACAAGGCCGCCACGGCCCTTCGCTGCAAATAATCAAGTGTACGCTTCAGCATGTTGGTATTTATTGCTTCAACTTCCTATATGATGTTATTTTTCAGCTTCTGAAGCGTAAAATAACATCAGATAGTTCTAGTCTTATTTCTGTATACAGTACCTTTCAGAAGACAGCTTGAAATGTTTCCCCTTTCAAATTTATAACGCTAATTTTTGTGTAAGTGTAAAGTCCTGCGTGAGTCACTCTGTATATACACTGCAGCGGCATAGCGAGGGGGGGGGGGGGAGCGGGTCTATCATGCCCCGGGCACCACTCGCAGAGGGGCGCCAATATAGAATCTATATATTATATTACTATATGTTTTTCGACGGAGGCGCCAAAAAGGTACCGTGCCCTGGGCGCCAGTTATGCTCGCTACGCCACTAATACACTAGTACATGTTTAAAAATTAAATAATAATTACATAATCTACATCGATATCACAGAGGCAGCAATATGCCTAGGACTATTCAACAGCTGAAAGATAATAGGAAATTGAAACAATAAATACCAACATGTTGAAGCGTACGTTTGACATATGCAGAGACGTGTGGATATCTGTTTGAATGCCAGTGGCGGACATTTCTAGCATCATCTATGATAGCGATGTTATTGTGAAGAAGTAAGGCACTTTGTATTCAAATTTCAGCTTGAAATGTTTTCCCCTTTCAAAATCATACCGCTTATTTTGGGTAAAGGCCCGAGAGAATAACCCTATATTCCACAATCTCTTATATTAAGTAAACTGTATTAAGGCTGGGAATCTCATGCGAAAGTTATAATATACACCAAGGATATGCAACTGATCTACTGCTGCGATTGATTTCTATGTAGTAAACAAATCTACCTCAGTCTTTCATCATTTGAGTGGGTCGATAAAATGAGAACCAAGCATGCTTGGGAACTAAACTCTGAGGGTCCCAAGTCAGGTTGACCACCTGACTGAGACATATGCTGTATGGAACCCCAAGCCCACGGCCAAGAAAGCGGAAATGGGCACCGCCGGCCTTGGTCCACAGCGGACTGTTGCGCCAAGAGGTTTTTTTTTTTTTTAAATACAAATCTATATTTGACCCCTGTCAGACTAAAGCTATTTTAACACTGAAAAGATTACATAAAATTCCCACACCAACACCTAGAAAAATTATTATAGTTTGAATTTTCTCTATCCTCTCTCTTTAAAAAAAAAATAATGACGTAATGATTTTTGTAGTACGGGAGATTTCAATGTTATCATTCAAAATGTTATTCAAGGTTCAACGAGTTTCTCATTTTGGAGTGGAATTTGTTTGAATACAAAATCCGAAATATTCATTTATTTCATCACTTTTCCTGAGTTAAACAGGTTTATAAACTTACCTAGAGATAGCTGTTTTATAGCTATGCATTGTAGTTCAGTATTCCGTATTTACATAGTTCGATTCATTGAAAGCTACCAAAAAGTATTTAATCCACACAAAAGAAAAATATTTAAAATCCAGTTAAAGACCGTGAGTGGAGCTTAAATTGTAAATATTTTAAACCCTAATGCAGTCGCTATCGATTCAAAAGCCTCCAGCGATCAACTGGTCGATAGCGACCTTTTGACATATTGCAATTAATTTTCAACAAGAAAGACAGTTGACTTATTGCGGTATCACGCACATACAGACTATTTTACAGGACACGGGACTGTCCTGCGTATAATGGACAGTCAGCTGCATCTGGGGTTACCCTATTATTTCCTGGAACTAACGAGCTGCGCAGGGTTGCACTTTATCGCGAGGCTAGCGGCGATAAGTCGAGAATTGCATGACGTCATCTTTGCTCTTGCACCATTGAGTAGAAATGGATGTCCTGAATTTTGAACAGGATTTTTTCCATCATATCCAAACGATCACTCTTATTCAAAACTATCTGTCCCACAAGATTTTCCCGTCTGCTGCGTGTCGCGTCTCACTAATGATTGAGTTCTAGGAAAAAAGTCCAGCAATGGGATACAACCTTTACAATAAAAACCCTCTACTTTTGAAAGCAACACAAAATGAAACAAGATAAGGGTTTAATACGGATCGACCACAAAATATCAAGAAGGGATAAACAGGAAAGATGGTAGTTCGAGTCCCTTTTAAATAGCCTATATATTTTCCGAGGGGTTCTAAAGAGACCCTACGCACAATATGGTACAGATTAGTCGAAACAGACAGAATTACTTACTTACTTATACACACACACACACATACATATATTTATTTATTTATGTGTTTAAAGTTTGTTAGTAAAGCGAGTAACTCGGTCTGATGGTGTTGGCACTAAAAACCAATTGAAACAAATAGAGCGATTCCCAATCGACTCAAATTTATTTTAAGCTGGCGAAAAATGGCGGACTGCATATCATTATAATGCACACACATTCACATAAGAATTGAAAAGCAAAATAAAGCTTGCTGGAAATATGAATCTCATGTAATTTTAATAAATGAAAGTACCTTTTATGTATAACTTCATCAAAGATATTGTTAACATACATTCCAGAAGTATACAATCCTATTAACATGCGCCGATATATCTCTTAAAAATTCCTTGCAAATAATTATCTCTTAAATATAATCTCTTAAAATATAATCTCTTAAAAATTCCTTAAAAATTCCTTGCTGAGTATAAATAACAATTGCTCCACTCAGTAAACTGTAGCTCATTGTGTCTGCATGTCAATTATCTGCCTATTTACCTGTGCGTACCCGCCAGTAGAGCAAAACATTAACTTTCTTTTAATGCAAAAATGTTTTATAATAAGCAGTGGCTTGCTTTCTTAGTCATTCTTTAACACTGAACACGAATCTCATTAATACTTCTAAAAGAAGAAAAAAATTGCTAAAAGATCTCTGGGAAATGTTATTTTGACGTTCAGCTCACTAATTCACGCCAGCCCTGTCACCAAGCCATCTGAGATCCAATCTCTTCTCTAGTTACACACACTCATCTTTTCAGGAAAACACAACTTCTTATATTCCACGTTGTACTTAAAGGGTTTGCGACATGTTCCGAACAAATCAATAACGCACTAAAGACATGAGATGCGACTGTCACTATTAACAGTTCACAAATGCGAAGATCATCGAAACTGTTTGATATTAATAGGGACGAAAACCGAAAATTCTAGAGGAAACGGCGTTTTAGGTGGCGGTTTGCTCGTATGCGGAAGGAATATAGGGGTAAAAGAGAGTTGAGTGAGTTTTATGATCTCGGACCACACACGGGACACAACCCTTGACGAAGCCAACAGCTTAATCAGGAAATTGAGAAAAGGCTTAGAGACGTAATAATGAAAAGATAAGAAAAAAAGGCGTAAAATGAAAAAAGATCAATTACGTGCAAATACATTTCCAGGCAATAAAGATAACGCAGACACTGGTAAGACAATTATATTTTCTCTAATTAATTTCTCCCCTAATAAAAATGCTAAACCATGAAGATAAATCAGAGAAATCATTTCATTTAGTGCAGGGGTTCTCAACCTTTCAGGCTCTGCGCCCCCCTTTGTACAGTGATGTGAGGTCACGCCTCCCCCTCCCCCCCCCACCACCACCACTACCACCATATGTGGTCAATGCATGTAGTACAATCGGAATTTGAAACTGAAGCCGGTTATTAAATGAAAATATAGAATAGATAATTTCATACAAAAAATTTAATATTACTACACATATCTTAATTTGGACCATATCATTGTTAGAACATATGAAATCAAAGAATTAAATACAGATCAAATATATTTGAGGTAATCAAGGATCTAGATGAGGTTGGCATGTAATAAAAGTCACTTTCACAACATTAATGAGAGGGCTCACAATGTTTGTCCTTGACAAGTTTTTGAATATTAGGTAACTGTTACAAAGCACACCTCAGGTCACTTTCAACGTCCAGACGTGCGACAATTATTGTGTTTTTACAATTACGACAATTATCGTGTACGACAATTATCGTATTCGTGTTCGTATGTCGAAAATATGTTATGATTAAATTGTGACCGCAAAATTGAGTACAGTAAATTACAGTTAGTTTTACTTTTTATTTTACTTTTTTAATCACACCTCCCTTGAAATTCTTCTATGCCCCCCCCAGGGGGGCGCGCCCCCCAGGTTGAGAACCGCTGATTTAGTGTGTTCTCAAAGCAGCACTTTGTGGATCATCGGGTTGATCAGTGCTGTGGTTATATACCGCTCTGCTGTAAGCTCTCTTCGTTCGGGCTTCCATTCTGCCAGCACATAGCCACAAATTGGGAGTAAACTGTACCAGATTCATTATGCCGCGGATGATGGATATCATCTAAGGCAGTGATTCTCAACCTGTTCGCTCTCACTGACATTCGCTCCAAGAGATGGGTGCCAGGCGCATATCACGTGATTGACATTTTCTAATGTTTGTTGTTGTTCAGGTTTGCTCTGCAATTTAATTTATAATTTAATGCAAAGCTACTGAAGTTGTTGCAGTAGCTTTGCATTAAATAATCTTATCTAAATTTTGTCTTTAATTGTCAACGCCTTATTCACCCATGTATGTTCACTTTGCGTCGCAGTCACAACCTTTTTTTTTCGTCACAATGTCACGATACACTTTTTATAATTTAAAAATTTGGCGGCACATTCAAAATAAGATAAATTTAAAAGAATTTTACTTGGATAACTGATTGATGTACCTATAATATATTTCGTAAAAAATAGCAGACGGAACAATTCTCAGCACACTTCAAGAATCTCGCGGCCCAGTGGTTGATAATCACTGATTTAAGGATATACGCTTAAATAAAAAGAGCGGAGTTTTGTTCACTGAAAATAAAACTAAAATTAAATCAAAAATATTTTTGAAAAACACCGACATGCTTTTAACGATCTGTTTCGAATGCAGAAAACAAAAATCAAAAATAAGCACTGCTGATCTATGATTATAAAAAGTGAGGAAATTTTCTCGTAGCTGGGAATAACGACGTGTGAGGTCAACAGATGCAACACCCTAAGTGAGAGTACAGTCGAATCCCGTTATAGCGAACCCAGTATATAACGAACTCCCGGATATAACGAACGAAAATTTTGGTCCCGCCGTCTTCCTATTGCATTTAATGCTAATTTATCCTTTTATAGCAAACTTCCGAAATCTTAAGAATCGGCTATAACGACCATTTTTTTCAGTCGACAACTGAATCTTTTTTAATTTTTAAACTTTTAAAGAATGTTGAAGATACAACGAATGTTGAAGAAGCAAAGAATGTCGAAGATGATGATGAAGATTTACCTATCGCGATGTGGATAGAAAAGCACAAAATTTCATCATTCTCAGATTGTGGCGCACAATGGTTCGAAACATGTGATGATGAAGTCATTACATGTAAAAATATGACTGATGAAGATATTGTGGAAGAAATTAAAATGAATCACTCTGAAATCGAAGATCCTGCTTCTGATGCTGATGAAGAGGAGCACATAAATGACGAAATCTCCACCATCTCAGATGCTACATCAGCGATGAGTGTAATTAATAAGTTTTTGTCAACACAAACAGTAGAAGAAAGAGTGTTGGAGTCATTTGATGCATTGGACAAAGAAATTCATAAAATGTTTTTGAAATCGGCATCACGTCAGCAGAAGATAACCGATTATTTCTGTATCGAAACAGTGAGCAACTATTAAAGATAAAATCAATTTATTTCCATTTGTCTTCATTTTTAGTTTATTTAATTAGTGTTGTGTCAGTTTAATGTAATCGATTTTAGTCAATTTAATTCATTAATGATCATTTTTTATAGATTTTATCATTCTTTCAATACATCATTATTGAATACACATAGCAACTAATGAGTTATACATTTTTTGAACTCTAACATTTTTGTTAATGGTTCGAATATAACGAACCACCGGATATAGCGTACAAAACCTTTGGTCCCTTGAAGTTCGTTATAACAAGGTTCGACTGTACTGTGTTTCGCGATTCACTTACTCTTTAAATTTTGAGTAACTCTAAGTACAATGTCTTTTTCTAAATAACAATTTGAACTCCAGTTATTCCCTGTATAGATAGATATACATCATAAAACTGAAGTTTCATGTTCAATGAAATGCAATAAATGTAGAGAACATACTAAAAATTGTTGTTTCGTTACAATAACAAAAAGAGTAGCTGCAATAGCATATGCCCAGTAGATTATATTAACATTACTTTAATGGACTTGTCAGAGCTAGATCATAACAGTTTTATTAATTCATGTAAATATAAGTGCATGTGCGTGAAGTCCTATTATCGAGATTTTTCCAAAGTCACCCGCGGCAAAAACTAATCCATTAGTCCACTAGATTATAAAGACACATTTATTGAAGACTGCAGAAACTCAAAGTCATTCACAGGGTCGCGGACAACACTTTCACTAAACAGAAGAATTCCTGCTATGAGCGCAATGACATCAATCACTTCCTTTTTATGCCAGTCGAGAAAGCTGCTTAACTGAGGGCTCTTGGGGTTCGCTTTGCGCTCAAGTCCAGTGATTTCATTGAGTAGCATTCATTACTCCAAGACCTAAGGGACAATCTCCTAAATAAGAAAATGTTAATTATTTAGTTGAATTAAAAGGTTTGGGATCCTAATTATAGAGAAATTTATGATGTATTAAGGTATCGTGGACCTTTTAAGACTATATATATACACATACATACACACACACACACACACATCGGGGTTAGAAGAAAAGAGTAAAAACGCATACTACCGTCTGTTGTGACATATGATAAAAGAGATTAAAAAAGTAAGACTTCCTAATATATCAAGAGAACTGGTAGAGCTTCTGTCTCACGATGCAGAATATGTAGTTAGATTAATCATACCCTTGTTCCAAGCAGACAATCGTTTTATGCACCATGTGCAAATAAAATTAAAACCTATTTTTTTTTTTTTCTAGAGAAAGATTTCAGCCACGCAGTGAAGTATAAAGGTGGAAGTATGAAAGTGGAACTTTTGTTTTAGCGGCAGAGGTTAAATACCTAAAGTTTTGCGTTTACGAACGTAGATGACGTTGTGTGTTACGAAACAAAGCTGGTATCTTCAGAAAGTGTCAGTGTGCTATTTGAACGTGTTTAAGCCAGGTGAGTACGTACGGTCGTGACATGAATTCGTCCAAAGAGGTCCAGAGAGCGGTTATTCAACTTTAGTCGATAGAAGGTATTATTCTTACCCCACACCAACGGCGACAGCAACGAAAGACGGACACATTTTGCCACCTGTCTCTGTGGCTGTTCACAAAATCCTTCACACTGCTAGGAGACGGGGAGAAGAGGCAATTTATTTGCGCATGCGCATAATCTTCTCTTTCTATTCTGACTGGCTGTCGAGCATGGCGGCTGAGACAAAAGTTGAACTTTTTCCAACTTGAAATCGCAGAGACTAGAGACGGAGACGAACCGAGGGAGTGAAAATTTGTTTGTAATACGCATGCGCAACAACGAAGATACACGATTTTCGTCTACGTCGCCATTGGTGTAGAGAAATTGCCTCTTCTCCCCGTCTCCCAGCGGTGTGAAGGCTTTTATGACAGCCACAGAGACAGTTCGCAAAATATGTCTGACTTTTGTAGCTGTGGAGTAAACATAAGCATTAGTGTAGACGAAATTTATCGTCATAAGAGGAATGTGTGTAGGTATGAGTGACTGTCGCAGTGCACAGTGTTCAGATGGTTTAGTGAATTTCGTAATGAACGTGTGAGCATGGGACATACCGAGACCTACTCAAGCAGACTTTGTCATCCACATGGCATTTACTGCTGTGGACAAGATTAGCTGCGACGCTTCTGAGAGAGGTCCCCCCCCCCCCCTTCGTGTCCTAAGTCCCGACCTGTCGATGTGCAACTACCACATCTTCGGCCTACTGAAAAGGGCTCTCAAGAGGTTTGATAACAATGCTAACGTCTTGACGTTTGATAACGAGGGCGCCAGTCTTGAACGACGTTCCAGATGTCGTTCAGGATTCCGCAGACAACCTAACCACGGACCCTCTTTGCCCAGGATATCCAAAATCTAGTAAGCGCCGAGACGCTTGAACCGACAAGACGACTATGTGTAACGGATATGCAGCTCATGTATCACTGGTACTTCCAGTATGTCCCCATAGTCCAACTAATAAACCATTACAGAGAAAAACCAAAAGTTTCACTTTCATTTGAGCCACCCTTATATATTGATCGAGTATGGCATTAAAACATAGACAGATTAAGAGTGTCATATCACCTCAACTATGAAGTAAACATCAGGTTTTACTTTTCGTTTTAGCCTGTTTGCCTTGTCTTCCTTTTGTTTAAACATTTTGATTTTTCTAATACTTCTAATAATACAGGCTCTTTCCCACAAAGAAACACTAGCTGTTGCTATTATCTATTTTTCTCTCAAGTTGTTTCTACAGGAATAACAGCTTGGTGCAGGGTGGAGGTTAAAACAACGAATTTCAGCTTAGCTCTCGTAAATTGTCTTTTAGAGAGGTATAAAATTTCAAAAACAACTTCTTCCGCTGTACAATGATTAATCTTTAAGCATATTCACTCTCACAAGTGTTCAATACATAAGGACTAAATTTTTACTATAAAGGATAATTATTCAGTGTAGAAAGAGTAGATGTACATGGGGCTCTCAAAGCAGTCATAAAAGTAGGTGGCTCTTAATTTTACCTGTTGGATAATTCTTAAAAGTTTTCATACCGATCAGATGAAATAAATTAAATTCAGTCAAATAACACGTTTGGGTATTCTTTATGAAATTTTCTAGTTCTGAGCTTGAAAAAGTATAATTTCTTATATAACATATTATTTTTTATCTCCTCCCTTAAAATTTTAATTAAATCACATCGTTGATGTAATTGAACCATATCCCTCTTCCGGTGTTACTTTAACAATTAAAAAATCCCCTTCTTTTCCTGGAAACCGTGAAAAAACATTGGCTATTTTCTGTCTGCTTATACGACACTTTCTATTCGTAATTAGAAATACTCCAATCAGATTTCATTATCTCTTGAACTGGCGTAACATAAAAGCGTGAAAGCCGTAGATTAAAATCAAATCATTTAGTCCAGGGATTCCCAACGGGGTCCAGGTGGACCACTTGGGGGTCGATGGAAGTTTAAAAATGGTCTATAGTATTCCAGGGGTCTACTGGGGGTCAATGATAAATTTTTCTGTTTTAAAATTTAATTTAATTTTTTAGGAATGTAATTATTAGATAATAATATCCGTTTTAATATGTATAAATATATGTTTATATTCCTTATGTTAGTTATTGTGACTATTCATCAATGATAAGAAATTTCAGGCCAAACATTAAAAAAAATTGTATCAATGCACAACCACCACATTAATTGAAATCGAGCTTTTGTGCAATTACAGTCTGTGTTTCTGAAATCTTGTTTATATTTGTGAAATTAAAAATGAAAATAGTAGAAAAATAATAAAACATAAACCTAATGAACCACTTTTTCTAATTTTTCGTTCATATTCTTAGTAAAATTGTTATCTTTAAGTGTTTTATAAGCAATTATTAGTATTATAATTATGTTGTATGCTGTGTATTATAAAAAAAATGTGAGGGGGACGATGAAGAAAACTATTCTTTTACAAGGGGACGATGAAGAAAACTATTCTTTTACAAGGGGTCGATGTAAGAAAAAGGTTGGAAACCCATGATTTAGTCTATTTTAAAGAAGAAAATAGTCCCGCCAAAATTGAAGATACTTGTCGAATTTCGACCCCCAAAGCTTCAATTTGCAAGGGACGCTTATTTACAGAGCTTTCGCCTTTCTCAATTTATATTTAAAGTCTAGAATTGTAAATAAGTAAGATTTTAAGTTAACTTCCAAAAATTTATCGAGTTTGTAATTCTGTATCTAAATTATCGTGAATTACATGCATTATTTATTCCTCCCATAAATCACTACAATAATAAGTTAATTATTGCAGTAACCACAGAAAAGGAAAAAATTAATTGCTAAATATCATTTCAAGTGAAACCGTAATTTCTACTCAGTCATTACAGCTTTATCTAATTATAATACGCAAAGGACTTTTCCAGCCTAAAACTTTTATCGAGAGAAACGAGTATACACTTCAAAATAAATTCCACAAATATAAACGACAGGGTGGGCAAAACAAAAAGACTATTAATAGCACGAATGGCAATTATGAAGCCCTTAAGTCATTAAATTAATTTTTAAAATAGGTCCCATTAAATTTAATGTCAGCTCGTAATGTTGGGATAAAAACTTTTACTGACATGTGCACAAAATAGCTCGCTGGCTAAACCCTCAGTTCCAGAAACTAAGCAAATTCACAGCAATTTCAGCTATCACGAGGCATCTAGCTCTTAGCTTCTAAACAGAATGCTGGTACCTAGAAAATAATAAAGAGGATTAAGAAAATTTTCTGCACTGCAGTTACCACAAAATAAAGGAGGCGATAGAGAGCGTGTTGTTGAGGGGAGATCCAGTGCGGGAACAAAATATTTTCCCACTTCTAATAAATGCTGATTGTTACAAGAAATTTTCGTCGTTAATAAAAGGAAATAACTGCAAGAATGCGGAGATAAAGAGAAAGAGGTTAAACGCAGTTCCTTTCATTTAGAGTATATTTTTGAAGAATATTTGCTGCAGTGGGAATTGTGATAAAATCAGCCTAACATTTTGTGGTTCACTTACGAATATATTAAAATACTTGTCAAAAGCCTTGTGCTCACAAAATGGGAATTTTAAAAACCCAAATAAAAATTAATTATTAAATAATCTTTGAATACATGAATTAGAACTATAAATAAGAATTTTGTAAACTCTAACATTTATAACTGACTTATATAACAAACATTTATAATTCACTTATATTAGTATTAGAAAACAGAACTATTTTGAAACCTTATAGAAATATTTATCTTGACAAACTCTGACATTTCATTTACCTGTTCTATTATTAACTTAAAATAAGACTACTAAAACTTACTTTCAAACAATTTTATTCCCATTTCCTTTATTATTATATCACCTACAACTCCATTCGGAACAACTATTTGGTCATGATTTCGCAATTTTTCTTTGTTAGGAACTGAATTAAAAATTTCCCGCATATCCATAAATCCGATAGTATAAATCTTGAGATAGAATAGAATTGGCATAATATGGCCAATATCTCCCCCTCCCCAGCGACTTCTAAACATCAAATAAAGAAAAATAAGATCGATGAATTTACTTTTTAACTGAATTGTTTTAATACGTATGTTACCAGAGATACTCCTTTGCGTTTTGTAAAATTAGGGAGGTGAACTCCAAAGGGAACTATGCGTTTAAAAATAAAAAATAACAACATTTATTATACAATATATTACAAGAAAAGATCAGGTCTACATATTATATTTAAGATCTTGGTTAGACATATTTTAACAGAATTAGGGCATACTTCATCTGCTTCCTGCGGCAGAACCATTACGGGTCGAGTGAAATAAAGTCAAATTTCTCGTAATCTCTCAAAAGGCATGAGCACAATTTAAAGGGGAAGAAAAGACCAACCTGGGGAGCTTTGATGAAACAGCAGGGCAAGGCATGGAGTCGTTGTGGTACTTATATCGGAGGAGGCTTTAGGCATCGAGCTAAAAATCATGTGGCCCTTCACTGGCGGAGGCAGCAGGATTCGGCGCTGGCGGTTGAACACGGACATCTCGCCATTTTACGGGGGCGTCTTTTTTTCCCAGGCTTTCTTCGCAGCTCGCTACCTCAATCTCTCTCTCTCTCTCTGACCCTCTGCACCGATCCTCGTTTCTCTCCCACACTCGGGGTTCATTTTTTCCCCATTTGGATTATGACTCCTCCCCAGGTCAGTTATTCACGTAAATTTATTGCCTCTTCGAGTTTTTTATTCGAGGGCAAGATGCTCCGACATCCCCACGGTTGACCCACGTGGTACTCTTATTTCCAAGAAAATTGGATGTCCGTTGAATTTCCTGGAAATTCTTTCTCCCGTCCTGAGGAATTCAGGGGGTGCGATGTTTCTTGGAAAATTGGTGCAGTTCCCCCTTTTTCCAATATGGCCGTTTTATGTCCCGTAACCGTGTTGGAAAAACAAAATGGCTATGACGTTGTAAGGAGTTCAAAATGTCCAAACTGTGGATCCTTCACAACAACGTATATTTTTCTACTGAAATAAAAAAAAATATTTCGCAAATTACTGTAAGATGGGGTTACTTTGTGCTCCTTCGGGTAGTTTGATCCAGATAGTAAATACTTCTCTCTCTCCAGTGGTATTTTAGAGGACGGAAAAATGCAACATCGAGTGGCTGGAGGAGGTGGGTCGACTTTGTGGATTATTTTGTGACAGTATCAATGTGTCACAAAGTAACCCCATCACCTTTCGATATTTAGGTTATGTTCTCATATCTCTCGGAAATATCACTACACAAAAGTTATATTGCTCCACAATCTAACCAACATATTGACAATAAAAAATAATTACCTGTGGTAGTTGGTTGTATAAGGTGTTAGCCTTATACAACCAACTTGTCACAGTTTGAGTCAATAGCTTGACAACAGGTTTGAACAATACACTTGCCAGCGAAGACAAATGGTGCACAGCTTCTTCGGCACTGGCCACTAGGTGTCTCTGTATGTCGGACAAGCTGTTGGCTCTGTTCTTTGCCTACCCGGTATCACGGGCGCGGCGCAAGATCCGAAATACGAAAAAATTACTCTGTGTCACAAAGCCCACTCGTGTACTGTTGTTGACTGCACGGTACAAAGTTCTTCGCCTCGCCTGGGCCCGCTAACACCACCATTGGACTGTTTACGACTGGAAACACGTTGCCTAGTCTGACGTCTCGTTTCTAATTGTATCGGGCGGATGGACGTATACGGGTATGGAGACCACCTCATGAATCCATGGACCGCGCAAGTGAACCGGGGACTGTTCATGTTGGTGGAGCATCCGTGCTGGTATGGGGCGTGATATGGGACCCCTGATACGTCTAGCGACGACTCTGATGCTTCAGTCACACACATCTGCCCAGCACAGTACACAGGGGGAAAAGGAGTGATTTATGGGCAGCGCTCTGCAAAGCCTCTCTGCAGCGGTCCTGCCCTGAGTCCGTTCTCAAGCAGATGATCAAAGAGATTCGAGGGACCTTGGGGGGTTGACCGTAACTAGTCGACCCCCAAATGTGTCAACAAGTGTCGGGGGACTGCGTGTCTAGATGTGTGTGACTGTAGCATGACAGGTGACGGGTACATGAGTATCCTGTCCGATCACCTACATCCATCATGTCCATTGTGCATTTCGATGGACTTGGATAAATCAAGCAGGACAATGCGACCCCCACACGTCGAGAATTGATACCGAGTAGCTCCAGGATCACTCTTCTGACTTTAGACACTTCCATTGTCCACCTAAATCCCCAGACATGAACATTATTGAGCATATCTGGGATGCCTTGCAAAGTGCTGTTCAGAAGAGATCTCCATCCCCTCGCACTCCTATGGATTTGTTGACTGGCCTGCAGGATTTATGGTGTGAATTGCCTCTAGGATACCTTCAGACATTAATCGAGTCCATGCCACCTCGTGTTGCAGCACTTCTGCGTGCTAATGGGGGTCCTACACGATATTAAGAAGATGTACCAGTTTTTCTGGCTCTTCAGTGTTTATCCAAGATTTAAAACTTATAGGAAAATTACCTTTCAGGTTTTCTTCACGAGTTTATTAAAATATCAACTTGAGAGAGGTAACAGAAAACTCGCAAACATGAAAAAGTTAGTTTAGTCCTTTGAAAAACGAGCTATTTTCCTAAAATTTAAACTCATTAATCTAAATGGAAATTAAGAGTTAATCAATCATATTCTTCCATTACATGAAAAGAATCTGGCGACAATGCAGGAATGTTTGATAGATTAATTACTAATGTAGCATAAATATCCTGATTCTTTCTGATCCACAGAATGACGCTATAAGTAACATATTCCTAAAAATTAACGAAAAAGATTGATATTCCTCAGGACTAAAGAGTCAAGGTTCCATCTAAGAAGAATAATCAGTTTTCAAACGTACTCAAAGCCAATTACCAAACGTAACGCCAACAGTAAATCATCAATCATGAGACATTCTGAGATATTAAACTGAAGGTTTCAAGTTGGAAGAGCATTTTCAACTGGAAACGTACATGACGATACGCAGAGGTAGCCTGTTTTATGGTTAGAGATGGAAATAGTTCAAATTAAAGTAGGAAGAGTCAAGATGATAAATTACATGCATAATTTAATTGGAGGTTCTAAGAAAAATAAATTTTAAGAATAGAAACACGAAATGAGATCTGAATTTAATATTTCGTAGACAAGCAAAAATATAAAAGTGATTTGAAATTGATGTGAAGTCGATAAGTTTTTTGAATGGGGGGGGGAGTGTACACAGCTATCGACGATGATATATTTTTTTTATCAGTAATTAGTATACATCCCATCAATTGAATGATTTTCTCTGGATGTTTTCTCATACATATTAATTAAATGACTGGTATTTTAAAATTTTTGTCAGAAGTGCAGGTGTGCCAGTAATAATATATCTATGGAAAATTACATATCCATGTAAAAACAATTTCAATAATGTCGTACAAAAATATTTAAAACCTCTAATTTTTTAAGTACAGGATAAATCAGTGATAAGCTGAAATTTAATCTCAGTGGATGTATGATGCTTCGAATTTTAAGCCATTGACTTTCAAAAAACAAGGTCAAGAAACTATTTTGTATTGATCATCATACTTTTATGGTCAACATGACTCTCCCTTAAGCTGAAAATTATACTATTTGAAAAAAAAAGGGTTAGAACGTATAAAGTATTAGGAAAACTATACATGGATTATCTAAAATAATTTTCCTGTAAAGGCGTCTTAAAATGTTGATGTTTAATGCGTCGTAATTTTATTAAAAAATATATTTATAACGTTATAATTTTATTTTACCCAAAATTTATTAAAAATTGCTTAAATGGTGGCAATAATACCACGTTTTTGAGATTTTGCTGGTTTAAAATTCTTTCAACTTCAAACTCTACATCAATTAATTTTTTTTAAAGTATTCCAAAATACCAATGGAGTTCGTATTCTACCAATTTCAAGATCCTATCAAAAATTTTCACTAAACTCAGGTTGCTCCGTGTCTGAAAATAGCACTGACTATTGTTTTGTACGGTGTCTCACATATCATTTCGGTTTTTTTTTAAACTAAATCTGCCAAGTGACTCCCGCTATCAGTTCTGACCAATTACATTGCATAGAAATGTCAAGTGCTGACATCCGTATATTTATTAAATCGTCCGATACCTTTATATTGTGTATACGGTAAACGATGTTTTGGTTTCTGCCTGGCAAATTTAATGTATATTTCAGAATCATGTCATTAGCGAGCTGTTCGTAGATTGTTGTCAAGAGAATGGAAAAACAATTATAAAAAGCGAAGTAAATTGTTAGCATTTCATTTATACGTTACATTTACAATCATTCTGTGTCAGCAACATAAATAATAATAATAAAAAAGAAGTACATTCATATATTTGTTTGTTCATTTACATTCATATATTTGTTTATGACGACACCAGGTAAGTTCTTTAGCTGAAACTGCCGCATGATTTACACTGTGACTGTCACCAAGACAATTAATTACTTTGCATAGAGCCGTCAAGTTCAGTCATACCCTGATTTATTAGACTGCCTTGAAACTTCATATTGTGTGAAAGGTAAACGATGATCCGGCTTTTGTCTTACTAATTTAACGTTTATTTCAGGGTCATGTTTTGAGTGATCTGTTCGTAAATTATTGTCAAGAAACTGGAAAATTAATTATGAAAAGAAAAATAAATTAAATACATTACATTAATAAACATTCTGGGTCATCAACAGAGATCAAAAAATAAAACTGTGTTTCTTATTTATATTATTTGTTCCTGACGAAAATAACAGGCATTCCGCAACAACTCCATGCGCTAAAAATTAATAATTAATTACAAGAGGTGGCAAAACACAATTAAACCCTGTAATGGGCCAAATTCTATGTTAATAACAGCAACTAAATTAATCAGTTAAATTGCGACACTAATCTTTTGTTTCGACCAATTGTTTCTTTCTCTTTTTTGTAAGTCTCCAGAGTACAGAAACTTCCTCGCGCTTAAGATGCTCATTAAGTGAAAAAAGTTTCTTATAAAAAAAACTCTTTTTCACACCGAAAAAAATACTATTATTAAGTCTTAAGATAATGACAGTATAATTTTTACAGAATGTAGATCACACAATGGATGAGAAAAAGAATTCACTTAGCACGTAAGTGCACAAAAAATAGTAGCGAAACATTCCAATTAAAGAACTATTAGATCTTACGACTTGTTTTCTGAAACATCTCGTTAAGAGAGTCAATGATGCTATATAAGGATAATAAAATAACAGTTGATAAGACACTTCCTTTAGCACACATTAATGAATCATTTTCCTTATTTGATACAATGTTATCTCAAAGCAGTTCACTTATAATTGGCAATAAAAAATTATTATTAAAGGAGGATAATTACAGTTTAAAATATGTTATTAGAATAAAATGAATACAGGAAGAAATTTTGACTTTAAATTGTAGTTTCAAAGAATCTAGATAACCTGATGAATAAACTGAGATTTGTGATTACGCCTTCAACTGTGTCAGTAACAGCATAAGTGGAATAAAATGGCATTATTATTTTTAAATTATTTTATTTCATGAGGAAAATAAAATGTACTCAGAAATAACTCCATATATTGAAAATTAATCAGAGCTTTTTTTTCTAAGAAAAAAAAAAAAAAAGGTGGGCTGTGTTTTCTCAAATAAAGGTGCGTATTTTTAATACTACCGTGTTTTCAGACGCCACGTCACAGGGGAGCACAAAACTCGCAATCAATAAAAAATATTTTTGCTATATATTAACAATTGATTCGTAAGTTCCTTAATATTTCAGTTAAGTCAAAATAATACTTTTAAAAAAAGGTGGGGATGCGCCGTATCCCCGCGTACCCCCCCCCCTCCAAAAAAAAAGCCCTTAAATTAACCACTACAAAAAGTTTACAAAACATAATTACAGTAACTCAACATAGATGCTAAGCCTTCAGGCTGTAAATCCTAACTTTTACATCTCATTCATTCACATTTTTATCAGTACCGAAGTTTGAACATAATAAAAACCGAAAGAACCATTTTCAACATTCTGGGCCGATATTATAAGCTACTGGGTCATATCACCTATCATTTTTAATTCATGACTCCACCAATTTTTTTAACCTTAAATACACCATAGAGCTTTTTTTTCATACTGGCCTCATATTTTTTCCTGTCCATAATCTACCCACTGAACTACTGTCATTGCGCTTATCACCGTAACAAAATTAAAAATTAAAATTGTAGGCAAGTAAATAAGAAATTGTAATACGCAATATAGGGTAAAACTGTGAGATAAATTGTAAGTCACGATCTGTTTAGCTCTCGAGTACTCAAAGAAGACCGTACCGCTTAAAAATCAACCAACCAAGACACGAATTACTCATAGTAGAGACATTCTACTAATAATTTACAACTTTAGAAAGAGGAAAGAGTTAGACTAAACTGTAACCACATATTTCTTTGACTAACTTAATCCGTGACCAAGTAAAGGTAATGAACTGTAATTCATAGATTTTCGCTGGAGTTGAAATACTGAGTGCGGCTTTTTGTTTCATAAATATACAGAAGAGGAAAATTTCAACGTAGTTCTGGCTGACTTCTGACAAGGGTTACGAATCAGATGAACCATGTGTTTTAAAGAATTGAACTCTTTTACCTCATTTCATATTCGTCGTATAAAATTTCCCGACCTGGTAATTCGATATGAAACATCTGCATTCCGTAGATGCACGAAATGGATTAAACCATCGCATGCCACGCAGCTGTCGATTTGGGTCCATGTTCTACTCATATTTATGTAAACCCAAGCTGTTTGGAGATTTAGGACAGTTTTCTATGAATCATACAACGATTAAGAGTCAAGCCCGTCGCAAGTTCTTTATATACCTAGAACCTTCGCACCACAAAAGAAAAAGGTTTAGGCGTAAAAAAAGGATTGTCTGGAAGATTCTAATAATTGTTTTATCTAAGTCCTCATGGCTCGTAGATAAAACAATTTTTCGAGAAGCAAAATAAAAAATAATTTTCATTCTATTAGTTCTTTAGTTAAAACCTCTTCAGACGATCCAGTAAGGATATATAGTACTCTTTAGTGATTGTTTTGCTCTTTTTATATAGAACCAATAAAGATTATACCATAAGCAACGCAAAAAATTTCCTGCTGATGGAACCGTTTTCGATTACTGTGACATGGAATTCGACTTTGTAAATATATTTTATTGTCCCATAGTCTTGATGCAACATTGATTCGGTTCCATGCACATTCTAGTGTATCTGTTTTGTTGTGTATGTCATAGGATGTATGTGTGTTGGATTCGCGCCTGTATTTTGTACCGGTTTCTGGGGGAAAGGTATGTACCCCCGGAGGCAAATCGGAGGCTTATCGTAAAGAGGTTTTTCTTTTTTTGTATAAGAATAAAAGCGTGCCTTACCACCCCTTCTCGGCTGTAGGGGGGTCTAGAGTCCTCATGGCAACGGCCTAGCAACATTTTTTTAGCCAATGAGAGAAAAAGGTGTTTGTTCGAGGATAGCTGACCTCTGCTCGCCCCAGTTCTAGAGGAAGGCATGAGAAAAGGTTTTTCGAATGAGTTGGATTTTTAGCAGCGACAGAGATAGGACCTCGTAGTAAGAATATCGATCAGATCCGCCATTTTTTTTTGGCTTGCTTCGCCGATTCTGCTGGTCGACTGATGAGATACGAGAAGTACAGATTCCATACGAAGGTGGTGGTAAGTTAATATTATTTTGTATTATATTTATCAAGGGAGAGCACGGCGATTTATTTTTGAGTAATTTGGATTTTATGTGTCATAATAATCTTTTAACGTATGATATTAATTGATATGATTTTCTCTGTAAAAGTGTGTAGTCAGTGTATAAATTAATGTATGTAATATGAAGAGAAATTAAATAGTTACATTAAATATTAAATGTGAGTACGTGCTCTTCAGTTATTCTCAGATATGTGTCAGAGTGAATTTCTTAAATTAATAATTTAGCAAAAAATAAATAAATAAATAAATAAATAATTAAAGAATAAGCCACTATACAGAATATGCTAATTAGCATATGTTCTAACTTAACATAATATATGGTGCCGTGACCAGGATCTTCGAGCTCTGGGATTTTAAGAATAAAAGTAATTAAATAATTCACTGCACATTGTCTGAGTAAATTGTATGTAAAATGTTTATAATATATTTCAATTATTGAATTGTATGTATTGCATTATGAAATTGAGTTAAGTTTTTTTTTTCTTTTATTATTCATTTCAAAAGATAAATTTAGAAATTCTATTTGCTGAAATTTGAAATAATTAAGCATGTCGAAAGGTTGTAGAACTAGAAATAGGCAGGCTAGTCCTTCCCCATCACCTTCAACGTCTGATTCAAACACTATAAATATAATAGCGCCAGCAAGTATTATGATTTCTCTGCCCTCTTTTGGTGGTTCTTCACAGGAGAACTGTAATTTTTTTTAAATCATTTTGAGGAAATCGCCTCATTAGAAAAATGGAATGATGAAAAAAAATACATTCTTTTAAAATCGCGTTTAACAGGGAAGGCGTTAGATTTTCTTATGAACGACCCAAAATTTGAGAACATTTCTACCCACAAGGAATTAGTGCAGGCTTTAAAAGATAAATTTATCAAGTCCCCTTCGTTTTCGACACTGCAAGAGGAATTCCTCAATATTAAACAAGCTCCCGGTCAGTCAGTTTCCAATTTGGCAGACACTGTTCAAGATAAGGCTACCAAATATTTGAAATTCACAAACACCGATTCCGAGGAGGTCATTAAATTCAAAGAAAACATGTTACTCGGCCGATTCTTAGAAGCCTTAAGGTCTGATATAAGGATAGAAACAAAAAAATTGGGTCCGGAAAGTTTTAAAAAGGCAGTAAAAATTGCTAAAAACATTGAAGCAGCTCTTAATGAACAACAGGATGTTGAAGTAAACGCGTTTCGCACGACTAGCGAAAATACGGATCCCACAATTCAACAACTAATTCAACTTAATTTTGAACAATCAAAAAAAATATCGCAGCTTACAGACAAATTAAATGAATTTTCTATTAAAATCGAAAATCAGTCCACTGCAAAGATTTCTTGTCACATTTGTGGAAAATCACACAAAACCACTGATTGCTGGCATTTCAATTCACAATCCTCAGCGCAGCAACCGCAACAAGTTTTCGCTCCCCAAAATTTTCCCCCATTTTCGACCCCTTTCATACCTGGTCCACCTGCAAATTACTTTCGCCCTATGTACCCACCATTGAATGGTTTTGATAGTCAATTTCAACCTCAATTTCAATCGAATTTCCAAAATTCTAGGGGTAGGCCAAGATATAAAAGTCATTATAAAGCAAGCAGCAAAAAGAATTATAAGAAACATTCATCAAATAACGGAAATTTAAACTCGTAGGGAACTCGTTTTCACAAGATGCTTCCGAAACGAAGTTCCACAACGGCTCGAAACCGGTATTGAAAGGAGGCTCTGACGTCATCATACAGACTGTGCCTTTTCCTAGAAAACGCAAACAAATAGAGTGGGTTCTCTCGTGTCAAGGGACGGAAAAAGCTAATCTCCCTATAATTAAGGCTAAATTTCAAGACATTCAAGCCCTTGGTTTAATTGACACGGGAGCTAATATCTCGCTCATCCATCCAAATTTAATAAATCAAATAAAACAAAAAACAAAAATTAATTATATATCGCATAATATTAAAATCCACACCTTAAACAACAATAGTATCCCGTTCACAGGTGCCTGTACATTATCTTTTAAAATTAATGACCGCTGGTTCAAAAACACTTTTTATATCACTAAATACGCGTGGAATTGTAAGTATAACATTATTTTAGGCTTCGATTTTCTTAAAAGAAATAACGCCCTCATTGATGTTGAAAACAACTGTTTGAAAATTGGCAGAATATCTTTCAATTTTGAGGATGATCAAAATCTCCCTGTTGTTAATAATGTAAATATCATTCAAAACAAAAATTCTTTTGCCAAACTTGCACATCATCTTATTCTTTTCCCAAATGAAACTCAATTGATAAAACTAAAAATTCCGTCAAAAATTCAATCCGATTTTATCCTATCAAAAAGATCCAAATTAGCTAATATCCATTTTGATGACTCCTTACATGCACCTAATTCACTAAAGATTGCCTGTTTATTTGTTACAAATCGCACAGATCAGGAACTTTCTTTCCGCAAAGATACCAAATTTGCTGAGATTTTAATGGAGGATCTTGAAGTTTTTAAGCCGAATCAAGAATCTGATTTTCAAGTTAATAATATACAGTCTGAAGAAATTTTGGCCTTACGAAAAAATGAAATCGCTGCAAATGACTTTGAATTATCCCACTTATCTGATGACGAAAGACCACAAATTTTACAAATGCTACTCGATAACTATGCTGTTTTTTCTAAATCCTATTCCACCCTAGGGGCTACTGATGCAGTTAAACCCAAATTTAAATTATTACATGATTATCCTTTACAATCTCGTTCCTTTCCAATTCCTTCCATAGCCAAAAATTTTGCCTACACTGAAATAAAAAATCTGTTAGATGCAGGTATCATTGAATCTACCAATTCTAATTATGCTTTTCCAGTATTATTTGTGAAGAAGAAACAAAATCCTAATGACAAGAAATCTGAATTAAAATTCCGTATGGTAGTAGACTATCGCCTATTGAATGATATATCGGAAGCTTTCAAAATTCACTTGCCCAATATAAATGATATTCTTCACAAAATTTCTGGCAATCAATTTTATTGTGTTCTGGATTTAAAAAGTGCTTTCTTTCAAATTATGTTAGATCCTAATGAAAGGGAAAAATTAGCCTTTGTGACCGAATTTGGTAATTTTCAACCCACTCGTCTCCCATTTGGCAGCAAAAATAGCACCTCATATTTTCATACCCTAATGAACAAATGCCTAGGTGATTTGACAGGCAAGCATCTTCAATTCTTTTTAGATGATGTTATTATTGCCCATGATTCCATCCATCAGCTATTAAAATTATTACAACAGGTATTTGATAAATTGAGAGCTTTTAACTTAACCTTAGACCCTCAGAAGCTTCAACTTTTCAAAACTCAAATTGATTACTTGGGTTATACGGTAAATAGAGAAGGATTTTTTCCTTCTCTTTCCAACATAAATAAAGTTACCAGCTTTCCTGTTCCCAAAACTATTAAAAATGTAAAAACTTTCCTTGGCATGGCTAACTACTTTAGACATTTAATTAATAATTATGCAGAAATTGTACAACCTTTGGTAAATCTTACAAAAAAAAATTCAAAATTTATCTGGAATGCTGACTGCCAAAATGCCTTTCAATCTATTCAAAATTTAATTCTTAACAAGCCCACTCTACATCATATTGATCCCGATAAAGAATTCTATTTAATCACTGATGCATCAAATGTAGCACTTAGTGGCATTCTCATGCAAAAGGATAACAATGATAATTTTTTTCCAATTTCCTTTTTTTCAAAACAACTCAATCCTGCGGAGAGGCGATACTCTGCAGTGAAAAGTGAGTTATATGCCATTTACTCTGCAGTTAAACATTTTAAGGATTTATTGTATGGTAAACCTTTTTGTATTCTCACTGATGCCAAGTGTTTAACTTATCATTTATCACTGCAGAAACAACCTGATATAATTGCTAGATGGTTAATATATTTACAAGATTTTCAGTATTCGATTTCCCATGTTAAAGGTGTCACTAATCCCGCAGATTTCTTATCAAGAGTTACTCATTCTTCTCCTTCACCCCCCATGCAAATTAATAATTTATTCTCTGTCAATACTAATTTGGACAAGGAAAATATCCGAAATGAACAACTTCTTGACGCTGAGCTAAGCCACATAAGAGAAAAGCTTGTAAATGATGATTTGAAAACCAAAAGAAAATTTTTCATTCAAAAGGACTCTAATCTCTTGTGTAGGAAAACGAAAGTAAATAGAAAAAGATCTTTCAAGATTGTTATTCCTAAAAAATTAATAAAAACATGCATAGAAACCGCCCATGGCCCTCATTTTGGCATAAACAAAACCTATAATTTCATCAAAGACATTTATTTTTGGTCAGGTTTATTCTCAGATGTCAAGAACTTCTGCAATACATGTCATCAGTGCCTTAAACATAAATCAAAAATTCTAAATTCTAACTTTAATTTCATGAATAAATCTCATTTGGCTCCGGGTGAATGTATCGC
This sequence comes from Dolomedes plantarius, assembly GCA_907164885.2. Classification (NCBI taxonomy): domain Eukaryota; kingdom Metazoa; phylum Arthropoda; class Arachnida; order Araneae; family Dolomedidae; genus Dolomedes; species Dolomedes plantarius. Next base: position 32,558,505 of record OU015500.1, read on the forward strand.
CATTGACATTGTTGGTCCTCTTCCAAGATCCACAAACAATCATAAATTTATTTTAACAATTGTCGATCACTATTCTCGGTTTTTGGAGGCTGTACCTTTAAATTCTATTTCTTCAAAATCAATAATTAATGTTATAAATAAATATTTCTCCCTGTTTGGTATTCCAAAGGTTCTGATATCTGACAATGGGACTTATTTCACCTCCCAAGAATTTGAAAATTTTCTAACGAACTTAAATATACAGCATAACAAAGCTTCAATTTATTACCCTCAAAGTAATGGTCTACTAGAAAGAGCGCATAAAACATTAAAAGAATCTGTGGCGTGCATTTCTTCTCATGCTTTCCAATGGGATGACAATTTGCTCTATTTTAAACTTTTTTATAACAATTCATCCCATTCTGCTACTGGTTTCTCTCCCGCGCAATTGTTTTTCGCGAGAGATCTGAATACTACCATTCAACTTAATTTTGATCCGCAGACATGTCAGGATTATCCAGAATATTTTTCAAAACAACAAAAGTTGATTGAACAATCTCGTAAAGATGTTCAGGAATACGAAAGGAAGTTACTAGAAGGTAAAAATAAAAAAAATACTAATATAAATACTTCAACTTTCAAAATTGAAGACACTGTGTTTTTAAAGGCTCTTATCAATCCTACTGCTCTAGCTCCAAAATTTCTTGGTCCTTATAAGATTGTAAAAGAATTTAGAAACAAAAATTTTCTCATTCAAGATTTAAATGACTCCAATGCTAAGCCAATAAAAATCCATCAATCAAAATTATGTAGAGTGCCTTCAAAAAGACCAGCTATTGTATAATTTATCATTGAATATAGATAGTTAATCTTATAATTTTTTTTTTCTCTTCTTTATTTTCACATAAAACTTTACTTGTTAGGCATGTATTTATGTCAAGTGTGTTCCTTGATACATGAAATGCATAGCTCTCTAGACCTATGTATCTATCTGCAATAATGCAGAAATAATTTTCCTTTGTGTGTGTAATCCCATGTTTGTATAAATATATATATATATATCTAGTGCTCTGTATAACCTAATGTTTCTTTTATGCACATCATTTATGTCACTTTAATTAAGAATCTATGTTGATAGGATCTTATTTTAAATGCTTCTCAAATATTGTGCATTGGTGTTCATGCACGACCCAACTTTTCCCACATCATGTGTGTTTGTTTATATTGGTGAAGTTATTGTTCCAGCCTCAGAATTCATATGCGAAGGCTCCTGTTTGTGTTAAGTTAGTGAAGTCTATCTATGGGTCGTTGCAACAAGCTGTAATTAAATAAAGAATTTAATAATAATGGACTTTGAAAATTTAACAGCTATTTCAACGAATTTAATTTTGTTTAGCTATCACAAGAATTTGTTATTTTATTCTGTTGTTTGCACTACATGTAGAGTCGTCGAGGCATGCTGTTGTATTGTCTAGTGATATTGCTAATGTGGGCTGGTGCCTAGTATGCTATTTAATTGCTAGTTAACATAACAAAAAAAACAACAAAAAACAAAAAAAAAAAAATTTTTTTGTTTATTTGTCTCTGCTGCCTGCTACTATTGTGCAATTTTGTGATCTGCTTGGTGCCCATAATCAATAATAATAATAATAACAACAAATTTTTAACTACATCTAGTTATTTATTTATTTATTTATTTTGCATATCCTCCTTTTGTACATTGTAATGATTTTGTATGCTCACTGTGGCCACTGTGCTCTCCCTGGTGTTTTTGCCGTACCTCCATTACTTACCACCACCACCACCTACTGTTTGCGCTTCTGCTATTATCATGCTGAGCGTTCTACAAATCATGTGTGCTGCAAGAGAACACTGTCTGGGATAAATTGTTTGCTGCAGTTCAAGGAGCAGGTTATGATACCGCGCACTAACACTACTGGAGAGACTGTGCCACATACAAATTGTACATTCAACTTATCATCTTCTTTCTTTCTTACTGCATCATCGAAACGACGAGGACGATGCTACATCCTGGAAGATCCAGAGGATTCCGATGGAGTTTTTCCTCATGCAAGTCTCTGCTGAGGTCGCCAGAGTTACTGCTTCGGCATTCTCTTCTCAACAGAAGGTCTCGATGTTCCTGTTTCACAGCAAGTGAAGTATCTTCGCCGATCCGCCAGATCCTCTGAGGAGCGAGTTTCATGCTCGAGACTGTTTTGCTATATTCACAGAACTTTTCCAAGAAATTAACTGGTTTTGATTCTAGTAGACTTGGCATGTAATATGGCTCCCTTGGCCCAGTCCAAGGTCTTATATCCTGATTTGGATTAATTGAGTTTATATTTGTGTTTTTTTTTTTTTTTTTTTCTATGGGAGGGGGGGGAATGTGACATGGAATTCGACTTTGTAAATATATTTTATTGTCCCATAGTCTTGATGCAACATTGATTCGGTTCCATGCACATTCTAGTGTATCTGTTTTGTTGTGTATGTCATAGGATGTATGTGTGTTGGATTCGCGCCTGTATTTTGTACCGGTTTCTGGGGGAAAGGTATGTACCCCCGGAGGCAAATCGGAGGCTTATCGTAAAGAGGTTTTTCTTTTTTTGTATAAGAATAAAAGCGTGCCTTACCACCCCTTCTCGGCTGTAGGGGGGTCTAGAGTCCTCATGGCAACGGCCTAGCAACATTTTTTTAGCCAATGAGAGAAAAAGGTGTTTGTTCGAGGATAGCTGACCTCTGCTCGCCCCAGTTCTAGAGGAAGGCATGAGAAAAGGTTTTTCGAATGAGTTGGATTTTTAGCAGCGACAGAGATAGGACCTCGTAGTAAGAATATCGATCAGATCCGCCATTTTTTTTTGGCTTGCTTCGCCGATTCTGCTGGTCGACTGATGAGATACGAGAAGTACAGATTCCATACGAAGGTGGTGGTAAGTTAATATTATTTTGTATTATATTTATCAAGGGAGAGCACGGCGATTTATTTTTGAGTAATTTGGATTTTATGTGTCATAATAATCTTTTAACGTATGATATTAATTGATATGATTTTCTCTGTAAAAGTGTGTAGTCAGTGTATAAATTAATGTATGTAATATGAAGAGAAATTAAATAGTTACATTAAATATTAAATGTGAGTACGTGCTCTTCAGTTATTCTCAGATATGTGTCAGAGTGAATTTCTTAAATTAATAATTTAGCAAAAAATAAATAAATAAATAAATAAATAATTAAAGAATAAGCCACTATACAGAATATGCTAATTAGCATATGTTCTAACTTAACATAATAATTTGGTGCAGGTTCATCCTTTTCAGCTTACTGTCTTGATTGCTCTTTCGTTTCTGGCTGGTGGTGATGTATCAGTGTTTCATGAACTGTTACGAAACGAAGTAAAAATTCACCCGGATTTCTTTGAAACAACTCCAAATTGTGCTTTGAAGTGTTCACACGTTCATGTTTTTGATCGATTGTCGGCAAACGCGGCACCCACCTTGCCAACAGCTTTCTCATGTTCAAATATGCATGCAAAATATTATGTACGCGCTCTGATGAGATGCCAACAGCCTCGGAAATCTTACGCATTTTTAATCTTCTATATTTTAATCTTCGCACTTCTATCTTTCATACTATAATCATGGTTTTTTTTATCGTTAATGTCTGGCGTACTAACCTCAGCTGGGTGACCAGAGCGTTCAGCGTCACTTATGCTCATTCGGTTGTGACAAAAATCAATATACCACTTGTATATCATTCTAAGCGAAGGTGAAGACTCGCCATGATATTTATCAACCCTGGATTTAGTTTGTCCCACTGTTTTGGGTTTTAAAAAGTAAAGTTTTAGCGACACGTGGAAGTGCTTTTCCTTCATTGTAGTAACATTGTAAGAAGTCAATCAACAGCTTACAATTCGAAATGTGTGTCTTTCGTATTTTGCACGGTCTTATGACACGACCCTTGTAATAAATAATTAGGGGGAAGAAAATAAGGAGGTTAATTTAAATTTATAGATAGATGTAATGAAACTGTTTAATTGTAAAGTGTAAAAGAAAAATCATTTTAAATTCATGTAATTTACAATTGAGATAAAATGTTAAATGGTAATCAATCTGAATATCGTTGGTAGAGAAAAACTACAGAGTAGCAAAAGTTAAGATTGAAGTTAAAATTTTAATACAAAGGATTACAGTTAAAAGTTACAGGTAATGGGGAAAAAATCCTCAAACTCAAAAGAAATGTATGGCTCAGCAATGAAAAATGCAACCACCTGATTTCCAAGCCAGAATCAACATAGAACTACTAATATTTTTTTTAAAAAAGGAAAAGCCAACTCTACTGAGTTTAAAAAAATTAACGAAAGGTAAAAATATAGTAAAAATATTTTGAAGAGAAGGAAAAAAAATGTGCAGTTCGAGAGTCAGAAGAAATCTCTCTTTATCAATAGAGTTTATATATGAAGACAGATGATAGTTTATACTTAATAGTAACAAACAACAGAATGACTTTACAGTAAAGACAACAGTTATTAACGGTAGAATAACTGTTTATACTGTAAAATGTAAACAGAAGTTCTTTTAAATCCCAGTTTATATTTTACGGTATCCAGAGGTATCTTTTGGATTATTCGAGTCTCCTGATTCAGGTGTGTAGGATTTAAAACGTGGCAACCAAACAACACATTTCTATGCTACTGCACTTGCTGCACCACACAAGTTGTACATTGTTACCATTCAACAATTCACATAGAAATATACAATGCATACATTTTTTTCCCCTTTTTTACCACGTTTTTATTAACTCGCTTTCTTGTTTGTCCAGTACAAATCTTGCAATCGATTTTTAACTAACTTTCCGACTAGCTAGACATTTGAAACTCAGAACACGATGACAATGCATTCTTTTAATACTTTTAGTCATCTTTAACCAGAAATATCCGCAAGGTGGAGCTTCGATCGAATTCAATGCTTGCACTTTTGCGTAACTTTTGCGTTTGATGATTTTGAAAACTGAATACGTGTGAATTTAGTTTGTTTACAAAAATATTGTGCGAAAAATTTTAAAAAATTATAAAAGTTAGCAGTTTATAAATTCTGTGGATAGTGGAAACGACTAAAATTCTTATAATTCCTCTCTTTATTAGGCACGTGATTATTTTCTTTCAAGTTGATGGGATAATTCATCAAAAAAACTTTTAAAAAGTATTTATTAATACATAGAATTTTCAAGTTTATATGATTCAACAGAAAATTTAAAAACGTGGTATATAAAAAGTTCTTTTTAACTTGTAACTAGCTGAAAACCCGCACTTCGCTACGGAGTACATTCAAATTAAATACAACGGTCAATGTATGCAATTAATGCCAATATATATATATATATATATATATATAAATCGTAAGGGATATTTTTATAGACAAAATAATGTAGAAGAAAATATTCAAATTAAATCTAATAGGACATACTAGAGCAGCGGTTCTCAACCTGGGGGGCGCGCCCCCCTAGGGAGGCGTAGAAGAATTTCAAGGGAGGCGTGAGTTTAAAAAAAATAAAAAGTAAAACTAATTGTAATTTACTGTACTCAATTTTGCGGTCACAGGGCTTGTGGTGGCCCAGTGGTACAGTGCGCTGGTTTTCGGTGCTAAGGGTGCTCGCCACGAAAAATGCCTCCGTTCGTGTCGTCCCTTCATAGGGGGTAATGCTGTCCGCCTATATGGTGCCCCCACAATAAAATGGGCAGTAAAATTGCGGCGTAGTATAGGCGAATGTTTGACGACAAGTGCCTCCGCATTGAAAAAAAAATTTTTGCGGTCACAATGTAACCGTAACGCATTTTCGACATACAAACACGAACACAATAATTGTCGCACACGATAATTGTCGTAGCTACAATGTAAGAAAAACATTCCGAAGACTTATGATGCAGTTAAGGGTTTCACAGAAAAGATAACTCTTTGGCAACGCCGTCTTCAGAGTTCAGAGCCAAACTTTTCATCCTTTCCAAGATTGAACGACTTCCTCGATGATAAAAAAAAATCTCCCATTGCAACAGATAAATGAATTGAAGGACTTTATATCAGGGCATTTGGTAGCATTGCAAAATGAAATTACAGACCACTTTCCAGATATTAGTTAAGAGAACTGGGAGTTCAAGTTGACAAGAGATCCTTTTAAAATCGACGTGGATATACTTCCTGACCATATTCAGAAACAGGGAATCGACCTAAAATGTGATTCTCAAGCAAACGCGGAATTCGAAAACATGGATGTTGAAAATTTTTGGTTACGCTATTTCCTCGTTTACCCAGAAGTTGCTTTGGAAGCTTTGAGGTTGTTAGTGCAGTTTTCATCCACATAAATCTGTGAATCTGGATTTTCAGCATTAACATACATAAAGTCATAATATCGAGTAAAGCTGGACGTTGAAAGGGACCTGAGGTGTGCTTTGTCACGGTTACAAAATAATATTCAAAAACTTGACAAGGACAAACAGTGCCAGCCCTCTCATTAATGTTGTGAAAGTGACTGGTATTACATGCCAACCTCACCTAGATCGTTGATTACCTAAAATATATTTGATCTGTATTTAATTCTTTGATTTCATATGTTCTAATAATAATATGTTCTAAATTAAGATATGAGTAGTAATATTAAATTTTGTGTATGAAATTATCTATTCTATATTTTCATGTAATAACCAGCTTCAGTTTCATATTCCGATTGTACTACTTGTATTAACCACATATGGTGGTAGTGGTGGTGGTGGGGGGGGGGGGGAGGCGTGACCTCACATCAGTGTTCAAAGGGGGGCGCAGAGCCTGGAAGGTTGAGAACCCCTGTACTAGAGAATAGTACAGTTTGAGGAACATTTCTTTTACTGTATTTTAATATTTTTTTGGATAATGTCCAATCGTCTGCCGCATTAGAAAGAAAAAAAAATATTTTTTTGTCCATTTAGTTTTTATGCACGTGACGATAAATTTATTTAAAGTACCAGAAAAAGAAACTACGTGATCAGCATTTAAGAAATTAAATTCTAAAAATTAATCTTTAAAAATTCACCAAAAATCAGAAAATGGAGGTAAAGATTCGAAAAAGATTTCATTTTAAAGAAATTTTTATGATCTTTCTCGTGATATAAATTTTATAACCCTCAAATTATTATTTTAAATGCAAACTTAAAACAAGTTAAGAAAACAGCTTTAAAATTTAATTAAAAAAAAAACTAAGAAGAATTTTTCAAAAATCTTTCTCAGTGCACCCCTACACTATAAAAATAATCACCAGGCAAAATTTCAGCCCTTTAGGTCCAGTGGTTTTGTCTGTGCGTTGTATGTCAGTCAGTGAGACAGTCAGTTACGGAACTGTTTTATGTATATAGATTATTTATAATTAAACTTAACACCAGTGATTTCCCTAACGGTGTGCACGGCACTTTAGGGTGCCGTGTGATCGACTAGGGATGGTGCGATATTTCTTTATTTTTGGATAAACAAAACGATATTAGAAGAGCCCATTTAAAATAAATATTGAAGTTGAATTAATTACTTTCACGGCAGACAGACTGTGACACAAATCGATGAACTCGTTCCTGAGGATGGATTAGCTACCCTCACGGCCACATCTGTTAGGCTCGACATCAAACATGTGTGCTCTAAGCATCGATCGCAAGTCTCACATTAATTAAACAAAACTCTTTTTAACGATTTCCATCGTAGCCCTCTTATGTAATAAATACTAAAATGAATCCCATGGATATTTTTGACACTGTATTAATGTATCCTATTCTAGTGTTTGTTACTTATATCTCTCAATGAATGAATAAAATCGGCAGTGGAGTAAGTATCTATTTGAACTTAAATTTAACATGTCCCTGATATATAATCCACTTTAATTTAATATTGAAAAAAACTAAAATTCTAACAAGGCCGCCTCAAGTTTCTAATCTCCTCCCCAAGGGTACAGCTTACATGAAAAGATCGGGTATCTCTGCTGTACACAAATCTATATACCGGAAAATCTTGAGTAGAAAACGCACTTTTTTTTTCACATTTTAGTTCGCAAAAATAAGGGTGCGTATTATACTCGTGTACAAAAAATGTAGTACAAAAAATGTAGTTTTAAACATTGAATAAACGACAAACAATAGATGTGTTCTAGTGAAAGTGACTAAGACTGATAATATGACAGTATCGTTTGTTTTGAATTAAAAATTTAAGTTTTTTTTGCTACCGAATTTGACGTTTTCGTTTATTTTTATTGCAAATTTTATTTATGTTAATAAATATTTGTGCATTTTATAAATAAAATATTGAAAAGTTATGGGTGCGTATTATATTCGAATTTTAATTTTTTTCCGAAATTTTCGCGCAAAATCAAGCATGCGTTTTATACACGTGCGTGAATTACAGTCAAGATTTTACGGTATGCAAAAAGTCCAACGCTGTTCCTCATCCTTATGACTGCGCATGCGTCCCAACTTAGCCAATCTCGCGTTCAGTTTGACACGGGTTAGGTTTGTAAATGCTGGCAACATGTCGCTATTCTTGTATCACCAATAAATTTTTCTTAATACCACAAGAAAAACATATTGCGCGACTTATTTATTTTTACGGAATAAAACATTTCTATTATTTTATATTTGGAGATTTATCCTGTACATTTATAAACTGTTTTAAGATACTGTTTTACTTCAGTGGTTAAAATGATACTTTAAAGTCACGCAAACCATTTTAATTATACTCACATCCCATCAAATACTTTCATTATATTTTGAATTTGTATTTCAGTTCTAATAATTGAAACACTCGATTGAAAACAATTAACCGCTACCAAAAAAGGGTCTAACGTGATCTTACAATTACTTTTTTCCCCGTAATTTTGATGTGTTTTTAACTAGTATACTTATAAAAAAGATAAAGCAGCATTAATTAAAAAGTTCACCGTTCATACGATCACATCATGCAAAGAATATAGTTAAGTCCATTAACTAAAAATCAAAACTTCCTTCTTATTCATAATTATAACCGAGGAAAAGTAAATACAGTAGAGACTAATTCTAAATTATATCCAAAAATTTTTCCGTGCAAGAGATGTTGCGTGCAAAAGCAAGATAAAAATTCTGAGGAATTCGGATTTCTTTACGTAACAGAAATCAATAGTTCAGCGAACGCCCGAACAAAAACATTTCGGTCAAAAAGCTCAAGGGATTCGAAAATTAATTATCTCGCTCCCGAATAACCCATCAAAAGAGTTAATGCTGGCCGTAAATAAATGAACAACAACAAAAAAAAAAATTGAGCTGATTTCACTCCATTGATCGTAGGCAAAGAGTTAATCTATTTATTCTCGAAATTCGAAGCAGGGCGGCAGTACAGCACGCGCGAGAATGTGCATCATATCGTAAGATAGCCTTTACAGTTATTACAGTGAAAAGATGGTCATTAACTTGGCAACTCACCCTTGCCACTAATAAGATGGGAAGAAAATGGCGGTTGTTGGCTCGTTAAAATGGCACGTTCTATTCGGGTTTTTTTTTTCGCATGATGGGGGCGTACAAAGTTTATTCAATTTGGAGAGCTCTGAGAAAGTTTCCATCAAACTAAGGTGGTTCCATTTGTGGTTATTCACAAGCTTTGAATAAAATTAGGGATAAAATAACGTGGGTTGGTAAAGCAAATATTATTCAGAAATTTTTCTCTTTATGCAGTTTTTTTTTCCGCCTGTCTGAATGATGTCACCTTAAAAACGGCGAATGAATTGACCTCGCAGATTTTTTTAAGCAATAAGGAATTTTCCTTTCGAAACGTTTCTAATAACAGATTAGCAAATGCGCAATTTTGAATTCCCATTTTCAACATTCGAAAATAATTTTTTAATGCAATATGTATGTTTTTTAACTTGAAACTGGGAACGAGAAAATAAAATATTATGGGTCGGTAAAGCAAATATTGTTTATGTAAACGGGATCGTCGTGGACCCTATGTACACTGCTGGTCACCCAAATTGCAACACCAAGAAAGACAAGAGATATCACAACAAAATTTATTTTGTAGATAACATGTTGACCAAGTATCAAATGATTAAATTTATAGACTTCTGTGAAGTGTGGTTCCTGCCAAAATCAGTAGCCAGAGTAGCCGCCATTGTTGGAGATCACCGCTGCTACACGCCTCGGCATTGATTCAAAGAGACTTTGGATGAGTTCTTGGGGTACAGCAGACCAAGCAGCTTCCACACGTTCCCAAAGTTGATCTGCTGTGGCAGCTGGGGATGGAATCTGGGTCAATCGTAGAGCAACCATGGACCACATGTTTTCTATCGGCGAAAGATCCGGAGAGCGAGGCGGCCAGGGAGGCAATTCAATCTGGCGATTGACGAAGAACCGTTGGACAATGCGTGCCACGTGTGGTCGCGCATTATCCTGTTGAAATATGGCTGTGGTCAAGCCCTGAAGGTAAGGAAGGACAACTGGCTCCAACACCTCGGAGATGTAGCGCTGGCTGTTTAAAGTACCGGCAATGCGTACTAGAGGTGTGCGAGAGTGATATCCAATACCGTCCCATACCATAATACCCGGTGCAGGACCAGTGTGGGGGTGCATAACGCAGTTGTTCAGCATCCTCTCTTCACGGTGTCTCCAGACTCGAATGCGACCATCGTGGTGTTGCAGACAGAAGCGTGACTCGTCAGTAAAGACAATTTCATTCCATTCTGCCGTTCACATCCTTCTGTCATCGCACCATTGGCGGCGGAGACGTCTGTGGTTCTGCGTCAAGGGTAGACAAAGAAATGGACGTCTTGCGGACAGACCACTCTGCTGTAAACGGCGTCGAATGGTACGCGCAGACACTGGATGATGCGTTACAGACTGTATGTGCTGTGTTATGGTTCGTGATGTGGAAGAACGATCCGTCACTGCCATGCGCACAATTTGCCTGTCATCACGTGAAGTGGTGCGCTGAGGTGGATGCAATCGAACACGCCGGTCCGTCGTACCCTGCTGCATCCAACGATCACATATCCGCTTTACAGTTGTTTGGTTTCGTCCAACACGACTACCGATTTCCCTGAAAGATAATCCACAATCTCGGTAGGCCACTATCCTTCCTCTGTCGAACTCGGATACTTGATCAAAAGATGATCGCTGTTTTCGACGAGGCATAATTGATCGTTTTTTTGAAAAAACCACAAGAAAAACACAATTGCCGAACTTGAAATCGTCGAAATCTCCAAGCCTTAAATAGCGCTTTGAAGTGGCGCCACAGGCGCGCGTGATGTGTGTCTGCTCTGAAATTCTAATCATTTGCATATCTCACCTCCGCTAATGCATGTTGTAAATTTCATGTTATTTGCATGTTTCCTTCAGGGTGTTGCATTTACAGTGGCCAGCAGTGTATAAGCCCTATATATAAGCAACTCGTACAGTTTTAGTAGTTTATATGTGAAAACATATACTAGTTTCTTAAAAAAATATCCCTATTCCTCGATACTGAAAATTTCAATTAAAGCTCGCGTAGTTAGAATACCGTTATTTGTTTCTAGAGAAATATACTGAAGAATTATTCCATGGATTTCATCCAAATTCCACTGAGTTTTAACATTTAGCGGATAACGCTGCATACTGAATTTCGTTCATAGTGAATTTAGTTCTGCTGATTCCAAACTCTTTGTTTCAAAAATAGAAAGTTTTCCGTGAAATATATATTCTCCAGGATTGTCCAGATCTTGGATTAGTTATGATCTTTAATATTAGTAATATTAATGTAGACACAGATAAATGTTCTATTTACATCTCGTTTAATTTAAGATATAGTCTTTCCTTCATGTATACCTTTTTCCTCGTAAATTTCTCGAAGGTTCTATCGTCTCAGGTGTCTGATGTAAACCCCTCACAGCTTTTCGTCACACCTGGCCCCCTCTCCAGTGTCTGCGATTCCTTTTTTGTCCGCCCGACACCCCGGGACCTTACATCGCCTTTTTTTTTTTTTTTTTGCGCTGATGGTCTTTTCCTAACGAGTTCTAATGATCTATCGATCTTCTTTAGGAATGACCCTTTTTCCACTTAGGGAAGTGGGCACCGCTCTATTGTATGTTTAACGGTCTGTCCGATTCCTTTAACAAATAGTCACATCTGTACCGCCTTTTTAAAATTAAGGATGAGTCTCGCTCCACTATATTGTGCGAGCCAGACAGTTTAGAAATTTTTTAATATACTGTTGTTGAAGTACGCATTCACGTCACTTTGAAGTAATTATGGCGCTATACAAAGACGTCACCGTTTCAATGTCACCGTGTGACTTCAATGTGACGTCACTTTGACCTAATGTAACGTCACATGATGACTAGTCGGAGTCAAGCACCCGCAGCGACATCACAGTATTGTCAAAAGAGAGAAATGACTAAGTGGTGAAAAAAACTGGATTGTGCAGTCGAAATTCGGCCACGCTGCGACTGTGACTTGCTGCGTGGGCACTTAGATGGCGATGCAACTATTTCTGCCATTAGGGTACCTTCATACTTATTTTAAAAAAAATCGGAAATTTGCGATTAGAAAAAAAATGGCACAAATATTTTTCATGGCTCAAATTGAGAGTAAAATTCTGATATCAACTTCCTTAATTAAAGAGGGCGTTGCTTAGATTACAATGTCCTGCTTAGTATTGCAGTGAAAGCAACTTATTATTAACGTATTCATGAGGATCTGTAACGAATGTATTTAGTTATAAGGTATCTTCCATATCAAAATTTTACTTTTTTTAAAAAATTCAAAGGCAGTATGAATCAATTTCTTTGCATTAAAAAGACAAAAGATAGACTAATACGGAATAATAACACGAGTAGAACGGAAATAGGATAGTAGATACGGAATAATCATACGTAGTAATTTGTTCTTTCATTGTTTATTTTCGTACATTTCATTCTCTCTATTCTTCACACAAACACCTCACACAAACATTTTCGTTAAAAATTATGACCCTTAAAAAAAAAAAAGAAGTTTATCTATCTTCTTCGTACCTACTTGGTAGAATGGTACAAATTATACTAAACAATTCATTAGAGATTAATAGAGACTTTCCCTTTTGAGGTCATTGAAGTTTCAGAGAATATACGTATACCGAGATCAGATCTGCCAGTGTAAAGGTTAAGTCGAATGGCAGAATGACTCCATTGTGACTTCTCTAAAAAATTTAAGAGTCAAAAATCTCTCGGATTGTGGTTTCGAAACCTTTCATTGTCAAATCAATTTTAATGTGAGCAGAAAAAAAGTGTTTAACAAAAGTAAATACCTGACACACGTAATAAAAAGTGAAATATTTTTTAGCAATAACTTATCAATATTTGATTCGAATCTTGTCGCAGAACCAGCAGAGACAATACACGACCTTGACAAAGAATGAGTGTCCGTTCAGGCTTGCTTTTAAGATAGCTATTATTGTAAAACGTGATGAAAAAAGAATCTACGGCTCTATGATTTTATCTATGTAATTTGAATTCAAGAGAGAGAAGTGACAAAATATTACATAAACACTTCATTTTCACGCCATCGTTTTGTGTATTGTTGGTCTATGTTGTGTATTGTTTATAATATTACTTGAGACCTTGAATTTTTTTTATTTTTTTTTCTTTGGCCACGTGTACAATAGTTTATATTACTATGTAGAATTACGTAATAAATTCAAGGTATAGAAAAGGTGAAAGAAGAAAAAAAATGATATTTTACTTCTGCCTTTATACTATTGTCTTTTTATCCGTAAAATTATAATTCCAAAATTTGACCAAAAGCTTCAAAGTTTCATTGTAGGAAACAAAAAAAAATATTTCAGGTAGTCTCTTCTAACGAAACTACCACGGGTTATTAACGCAGGATTACTTATCGTTGCTTACCTCTTTTGTATGTATATATGTGTGTGTTATGTATATATGTATCTATCTATCTATCTACCTATCTCTCTCTCTCTCTCTCTCTATATATATATATATATATATATATATATATATATATATATATATATATGTCAAAATTTTGAAGCATTTTAGTACTATTTTGTTTAACTGCTTACTGCTTGCCCAAGCGATACAGACTGTGTTTGGCGCGCTGCCAAAATTATAACTCGCGACGACGAACGGTTTTAGCGGCCGAAATTTTGCTTTCCGGAGAACCGTTATGGAGGAACGTAATCCTACGTTAAAATTAACTTTAAATTTTTTTTTGCCTAGCCTTATTTCATTTCATTTTCTGCGCTTCTATGTCCTTCCCCCCCCCCCCCCCCTCCAATCTCCTCTTTTTTTTGTTTTTGTTACTTCCATATTTTGTTTTTCCGTTCTTACTTTTTGTAGTCACATGATTGACATTTCTGAGTTCGGAGAAACTAAAATTATACCCTTTTTCTTCTTACAATTGTTTTGAAATTCATATTAAGAAGCAAAATTGATTTGGTTCGATTTGGGGGTTGAGAAATGCTCATCCATCATTGTAAAGAGTTAGCCGCCTTCAAACGCATTTTTGATTCCATCTGTCGGGGGATAATTTTTTCACAACTGGAAATAATCTACGTCACAGATCGATAACATGATGCATTCAAATACTAATAGGCAGCTTCTGTTAAGGGAAAGTACTCGTCCATTTATTTGTAATGATTATTTTCCTTTGGTGTGCGAACGTTATTAATCATTTATGATTTAGGTAAGGAATATCCTATTCAGCAAAATGAAATAAAATAAAATAAAATAATTGTGAAGTAATGACAGTTTAGGCGTCACTAATTTACCATTTTTTTAATTTTGCATAATATAAAACCGAAGCCCGGTGGCGTAGTGGTTAAAAGCGCCAAGCTGCCACCCATAGGTTCAGGGTTCGACCTGGGCAAGATCGACTCATGCCTTTCATAACTTGAGTGAGTCGATAAAATAAAGACCAAGAATGCTTGGGAACTATCTCTGGGGTCCGGCGTCAGGTTGACCACCTGACCGAGACATATGCTGTATGGCACCCAATCCCACGGTCAAGAAAGCGAAGATGGGCACCGCAGGCCTTCGTCCACAATGCTGAAAAGCAATTCGGACTGTTGTGCCATGAGTTAGTTATAAATTAAAACCATAAATAAAAACTAAGAGCAGGTTAACTCCTTTAATAGTCACCTCACAATGAAATTCTTAACTCGTGGTCAAGGTTGGCTACCATGTTTGATAGTACAAATGGATCTAGGCAGGTATTCACTGAAGAATGTTTTCGTTTCATAAAGCAATAGGTTATTACACTTCCTGTTTTGACGGTGAAATAGAAGCAGTTTTTATTGCCCTAAGTAAACTCCTACCGAGAAGAAATTCTTTTGAAAAAGCAGTCATTTTAACCTACTCTAAATCCACTAACTATTTCTAGTAATGACAATAATGACTGCCTCAGACTTTCTGGATAAACAACTCCTTAGGAAAGAACTGCCTGGCTGGTACCTGCTCACTGTGGCGTGTATGGTAACGAGCGCGCCGCCATCCTTGCAAAGAAAGGCACAAATATCATTCAGAAACCTTACAGGCCTTTTTATTTACACATGGCGAGATCTCTGATAGAGAATTTCTTCAGAGGCAACGGAAAAAGAAAACATATTTCTTAAGGACAAAAGTTGGATATGTCTTCCTGCATTCTGGATTTTCCTAACCGAGCTGCCATCGCCGAGTCGCTTTCGACTGGGCGTAATTGAGTGGTGTAAGATCAAGTCAAGAAATCTCCAATTCTTTTTTTTCCAAACCTGAGTGAAGAATATTTCTTATTGTATTTTAATCAGTTTAAAACGAAAAATTTTGGAAAAATGGCCTACTAATAAAAAATATTGTGGTAATTTTTCTACAGGAAAATTGAAGTTTAAATCCTCAAAAATGCCCAGGACAGAGTTTTTTGCTTTTAACCGAAAAAAAAAAAAAAAAGGGTGTGGTGGATATTGCTAGTTTTGATCTTATAGCACTAAATCGTCCACAAGCTTACCTTTTACGTTTTAATATTGTTCACTCTCTTATATGTACTCTACGGCGGCAGAAAATTTAAACTTGCAAGTCACTAACGAATTTTAAAAACAGAGTTGATAAATACTGGGGAGCTCGTTGGCAGATGACGTAACTCTGTCAGTGTTTCCCAGCATTGATATAAATATATAACTAGAGGTCAAAAGATGCATTTATTTGGTCTGAAGATGGTTTCAGTGCATTCGGGAGAAAGTCTGACGAAAGACTAAGAAGTATGGAGTAATACACTGGGACAGTCACAACAAGGTGTATATGTCATAAATACACTCACTGTGATACCTCTCCTTCGTAGTCAAAAAAGAGATCCATCGAAAAAAGTAATCAATGAGTTGGAACATTAAGTTGTCTTCTGTTTTTCATCAAATTAACCCATAGAAATCGGTTCTTGTTCTGCCACCAAAGAAAAGGACACTGTATTGACGGGGGAAAAATAACATTTTGAAAATAAGGCTTTTCACCACCAGGACTAACAGCAACAAAACGATAATTTTACATTTATTTAAGTGAAAGGTACACTTTTTTCCTTCAATCCATTAGACGTTCATATGGAAATCTTTTTCACAAAAAACTGGTGTTGAACTGACATTTGCACCCAACCTTCAAGCCAGGTGACGTAACTCAGGTCAAAACTGCTGTTGAAAACATTCCGGTATTCCCCAGCAAGTATAAATATACTGCTCATATCACTACGAATACCCCGTTCATTCATTTATGTGTGCTGTGGCTTATGCCCCTTGACAGACCGTATATCAGATCAAGTCCACAAAGGCTATTGGGCAGAGAGTGGTGCGGCCGAGGTTTTAAATAGCACCACAAGGGTCGGAGTCCGACTTAGCTAAAGGACCGGTCCCGTAATTTTGGACCGAGTCAAGTGACGAGACCGGTACACTTGATCCCGCACCTCCAGAGGTAAATTTTGAGAACTTGGAGGATTTGTCAGAAACTGGCATCGAACAAGAGACGTTCAGACCACTTGCTTGCTGCCTTTGCCAACTGGGCCACCACGCCCACTTCATTTATTTATGTAATTAACCAATAGTATTAGACTACCTTTTGTGCTGTTTAATTATACTCATATCCCTGATCTTCCATTTTCTCTGAGAATTCTAGGAACGCCAAAATTCTCAACTCAATTTTTTTTAAATCAGTATTTTTTTTTAAAAATTGAATTCAGTAATATCATTTCTTGGATTCCATTCTTTCAGAAAGTGTTTGTATTTTGATTGCAAGAATTTCCTTACTGCTTTGATATGATAAAATAAAAACCTATTATATATATATATATATATATATATATATATATATATATATATATATATATATATATATATATATATATATATATATATATATATATATATATATATATATATATAAGGAATAGTTGAAAGAGAAAACCAGTATGAGCACTAAAGCTACTTGCAGCCAGGAACTAAAAACATCTAAAGATAAGTATGAAAGAGGTTTTAGACAGCATCTCTTCGTCAGCGGTGTCAATACTGTCTAAAAACCAATGGATTGTTTCCGATAAGTACAATCCAATCAATAAACATACTTAGACACCGTATAATCTATGAAAAGCTGTAGAATTGAATAAAGAGTTACTTAACCATAGAACACCAAGCCCGGCGCTAGACAGAGTGGAAGTTAAAAATAAGTAACCGCAAGATGACTGACGTCACAAAACTTGCAACCATGGAGATTATTGAGACATAGAAACTGACCTACTATGGATACTGTGTTTTAGGACCATTAAACCTATCTTAATTTAGTTTTTATTATTATTACTAAGAGTAATTTTTTACCTTGTTTTTATTTTTACTTAAGATTTTAATTTTATTTTTTAATTTTTTATTTTTAGTAGTTATTTTTTCTAATTTTACTTATTATTATGATTTACTTATTAATTGCAACAGAACAAACTATTCATTAAAACTAAAACAACCAATTATGTGCTTGGATAGACTTTCGGGGTAATAATCACGTGTTAGCACAGCTATCAAGTCTAAAATATGCTTATTCCTATTGTCTTTAGAACATAGCCTATTTATACGAACTAACTGATTTACAATAATGTTATTAAAAACAGATTTATGTAAACAAGTTAGGTAATTTTGAAATTTAACAATATTAAAATCATAGTCAGATCTTTTGTCGTATAAGTCAAAAGTAAATTTGCTATGAGAATTTAATTTAATGTTAATATCTAAAAAGTTTACATTAATATTATCTTGGCTACTTTTAATTAGTTCCAGATTAGGAGGGTAAAAATTTAAGTCTATATGATTATTACTTTTATTAATTACTATATTATATCATCTATATACCTAAATATATTGTAATTGCAATTATCTATATTATTAATTTCAAAATAATGTAAGTATAAATTAGCTAGCATACTTGAAGCATTTCCACCTTGTGGTACACCTTTGGTCTGTAAGTATATACTATTATTATGAACTGTGTAATTATGTTTAGTTACAAAATCTAGGAGCCTATTGAAACGAGTTAGATTAATTTTGTTGCTTAAGTATTGAATATTATTTTGTACTAACTTTATGATTATTCCATTTAAATCAATTATATTGATATTATTAAATAAATCTTTAAAATCATAAGTTACTACTGTTTTACAATTATTTAATGTTTGCAGTTTTCTAATTAGGCTAAAGCTATTATCAATTATACCACAAACACCAGAAGTTATAGTTTTATAGATTAATTTAAGGTAATTTAATAATATTACACTTGCTTTAGTAGCATAAGTGTTGTGACCACAGGTTACTGCTCTAAAAGCAATAGGTGTTTTATGAAATTTAAGAACTAAAGTAATATATGGAAAGAGATAGTTATTTGATGATATACCTAGTAGTTTATATTTTGCTATAATTTTCTTTAATAATAATACTAGTAGTTTCTTTTAAAGGCTGAAAAAGATCACTATTTTCTAGCTGTTTTTTTAAACTTATGGCAAATATATATATATGTATGTATGTATGTATGTAGCAAGATACGATCACTGATGTAGTGGAATGAACTTATGATCATTCCGCTACAAATCTGTTACTAAGAGAAAAAAATATCACATCTGAGTTTAAATTAGGTCAAAATAGATGATGCGCGGACAATCACGATGTACGCTGCCCTAAATAATATCATATATAATAAAAAACTGTAAAAGAAACTGGGTTCGACATTTTACATGCGCCTAAAGGATGCCGAGAAGAGAAACCGCGTGAATATCTCGATTTTCCCAAGCGTTAATTCTTAATGCTGCTGATGATAATAACCCAAAAATAAATTAAAACAAAACTCTCTGTGGCTCAGCAACGGTATGTTTTATAAATTGCTGCGTTTCCATTGTGATTGGACTTCGATGATACAAAATGTTACGAAACACATGAGATAACCTATAAAACAAAAGACGAAATACTTGAATCACGTTGGCTTACCGATATATCGATATCTATCGACCAGGTCTAAGATAGAGCCTAAGATAAGGTCAGGAAGTAGAATTTCAAAATAGAGCACATTTCATAGTAATTTAATTCTTATATTCTACACGTGTCGTCATAGCAATATACCTCAAAACTAAATAAATAAAGAATTATTTTTAATCATTTTTGGCACTGCCATAATCAAACCCTCAAAAGTTGAGATTCGTCCACCCACAAATATATACATAGCTTTATTTTCGTAACATAATGTAAAATGTCCCAGAGAACAGCGGAAGAAAAGTAAATAGAATCAGTATTTACGGCTAGGATAAAAACGCGCTCTTATCTTTTTCTCAAGGACGGCTGCTATCTCACAGCCATCTTTACCCTTTCACTTAGCAAATCAGAAATTTTCATCACCCGAAAAAATAGCATCCACCGACAGAGAAATTTCTCTCATCGGAGGAGATAATTTGGAAGCTCGCCGGCCGAGCTGAGAAGGAAACAAAAATTACAAAAGAAGGAATCTGATATGCCATAAAGTCTTCCAAGATTAGAAGCAACAGTTTATAATCTTTTTATCTTCAAGCTTCTTTCGATAGTCTAGTTGTCACTTAAGGCTTCAAATAGCGTTTCGGAAGGCTTTTTTAAGTACAAGAATAACCTTTTAAAACCTTAAAATCGCTCCATATTCATGAACATGTTATCTAAGGCTTAGAAAAGGAGTTTGAAGCCAAATAGCATACATATTCTTTGAACTCCGGGTGTACCACCCACATCACACATACACGCACACTGATATATACACCAAAGAAACACTAATTTTACAGATTATTGAGAACTTTTTACATTTTCAATAAAAAATTAAGGGTTTATGAGGGCAAAAAATTATTTATAAGTGCTTTCAAGGGATTTTAAAAAGAAGACTGCACACAGAGAAAGCATCAAAATAAATTTTTAAGCTGAAGATTAAGGTTTTAATGGTTAATCTACAAAATGTGTAGTTAACATCCTATTTAGACTACAGTTTAAATTTGGATTACGAGTCAAAATTTAAAAATCTTCAGACTGTGAATCGTTATGAAAACATTTGTTCCTTTCATGACGCAAAGCAGCTACTGAGAATTAGCTTCATTTGCTATGTCCCACAAACTATCTCAATATTAACTTTAAAATTTATAAAAAATTTTAATAGACGGAAACTGAACTGCTTGTGATTTCGCTCTCAACTCAAATAGTCTAACAACAATTAACATTTGTTACTAAAACCCGTAACAGAGAATCTTAGGAAAGTATGAAGAATATGCAATCTATATATTTAAGTTGCTAAGCCGATGTTTTGGGGAGTCTGCGAAAGAAAACTAATGCATCAATTTACTTTTTTGGTCTTAAACGAAGGATTTTAATCTATAGATGTGTCGAATTTTGTTTTAGTAACCGCAATTTGTATTCATTAGCGATAATTTACAATTAAAAATTACTTTCTGCGCATGCTCAGTGACATGTTTAAATCTGGCTTTAGATAGTTACTAAGCAGGAGGCCGCATAAGCACGTTAATATGTTTATTCCTAGAAATCTCTCTAGCTCTCTCTCTGGCATTTTTATTTTTAATTATGTTTGTGAGATATAGAGTTAAACCTGACGGGTTACTGAATACACATACCAAGTTTTTAGTTTGTCATTGAGTAACCCCATTTCTTTTTATTGGGTTCAATAGAAATATTTTAAAGTGTATTTTTATATTCTTAATATTATGATTTTCCATATTTGGCAATGATGTGTTGAGTATAATTTGTGTATTAGTGCATTTATTTACTATCCAGCAGTCATGTTTTGACGGATACCAACTTGTAAGAATTTAAGACTTGAAGGTTACATGCTCACCAGACTATAGGAACCCTAGACAGGCTCTCGGGTGCCTATAAGCAAAAGGCTGAGCAAAAGGTGATTAAACTTCGTGAGTAGTTTAGGTATAAAGAGTTATCGTCTGTAAAGTAGAGACCAATGTGAAACCAACAAATAATAAGCGTTAAATTTTACGGTACCCCTAGGCGTACTTCTGTAATGATGAATAATGCATAACCTTTATGGGGATTTCTAGTTTCAAAATGAGCTGAATGTTGCCTAGCGATAGACGGTATCAGATATTCCATGTGCTGGGCAAATTTGCATTTATACTTTAACGATTATAACTGGTTTCAAAATGCTCAAAATAAATGCATGTTCCAGATTAGGCTTGATGATCTAACAAACTACTCCTGGCCTGGGATATATAGATAAATACGCGGAATAGATTTGAATTTTGAAATGAATTTTGAAAGAAAAAGATAGAAAAAGAAATTGGCAATGTCATTGATTCAGTATACCTATATAAGGCGATACGTCGCAACGTCACTGGCTACGTCAGTTTTCGTCTGCTATAGATGACGTTATTATCGGGTGGCAGTAAACAGAAGCAGTTCCTATGCGTTTGCATGTGTTTTTGGACGATACCTTCATTTTGAGTTAAATAATTTAAGTTTATTTATAAAATTCCTAATATTAGTTGTATATAACAGGTATTTTAACATTTTTTTAAATATTTCGCAAGGTTTAAGAGAATATAATCATTCTTTCATTGAGAGTGATTATTATTATGTTGAGATATGTATAGATATCAGGATAAGTTACTTCAGGCCAGCGTCTTGTATCGTAACTCCAGTCTTCCTCTGTCAATAAATACGGGTCACATACTGAATAAACCTTTCCGAGTTGTACCTGAATGTTTAATTTAGTGATATACCTTTGTCTAGATACTGTATATAAAGACTTTGCGTAATCTGAGAGCATTTTATTCAACAAGCTGTAAGAATGCTCAATGAACGCCATGTTAAGTTATGCAATTTTTTGCCACTCCTCGCCAAACAAGAAGTAAAATCTGCAAGAGTTGAGATGTGACATGCTGCGAGACATTGCCCTATATTTCATCATCATTGTAGCGGGAACATAACGTACGTAACTTTTTATAACTGAGAATAAATTAATACAATCCCACTTGCAAAAAAAAAAAATATTAAATTTACTATGTAAATATATAACACTTCAGTGACACTCTAAGAAAAAAGGCTGCATGCCTCGTGCAAACTGAAGTTACCAAGATCATTGCATCAACTTGAAGGATATGAGTTAAATTATTATCTAAATTGTAATCTGTTTAAGTTGTGGCAATGACTCTTTCAGATTCTTAAGCCTGCCATTATCCTGTGCAACCGCTTACCTTTTGTTTTTACAAATGAAACCTGGTAGAGACAAAAGACAACTATCTCCGGATATCTGTCTACTATGAGGATTACAGCGGTGTCTCTTTCCCTGCGACTAAATTTTGTTTCTAATTTTATAGTCTCATCATCTGATCGTTAACTTTGTATTGCTTTCGAGAATAACAGGTTTTGAGGCCACAGCACTTTTTTTTCTTTCTTGTGAGTTAGTCGTTTCCGTTAAGTTGCTTAAATCGATAGTGGATCTCAAAAAATACGAACTGCCGCACTATTAACAAATTGAGGTCGACATATTGTCTTTTTATTCTCCGTACTTAAAAAATTTTGAAAACTGACATTAATTCTATTTTTTTTACTCGAAATAGCTTTTGATGAACAAATCGGTTAAAACTGCACAGACCATAAAATAGACAGAGCGAGACTGTTTAATATGGGTACAGAGTTTTTGTGAGAATGAGAGAGTTTTGCAAAAGTATCAAATCGCAAATTTTATGATTTTTATAGCTTTGTGTAATGATTTCTAGACAACTTTGAGCCAGATTTTCTTTCAGTTTTCATGAAAAGAAAAATTCCTTGAACAATTTATTAAATATGGAAGCTTCAGCGGGACAGTTTTAATGTATTATTACAAATATGTTAAATAGTTGATCTTAAAAGTTCTAGAAAGCAAACAAATATGAAAATTAAAAATAAGTCTTGATTTTTTCCATCTTAACTCTCGAATGGTACAGCGGTTTGAGGCGAAATAGATGGTACGGTCGGGTCGGATCCGACCCGATCTCTTTTTGATAAGGTTTGTAGTAGAAATATGTACACAATAAGCATTTTTGTTGTATAATAACATTTATTGATAACATTTTGCATGAAATAAAACCCTTTTTGTAGAAAAATTGACCAACGAATTGTAATATTGCTAAAGAAAGAAAATCTCTTTGGCATTTACATAGAATGTTGTATATATTAGGTCTAATATATAATTTAGTCTACCTAGTTTTAGAAGTTAGTGAAACCAACTTTCCGAGCACAAAAAGTAAAAAAAAATAAAAAATACTAACACTTTTGGCCTTCAAAATCTAAAATAAAAATATTTAAAAATCTAAAATAAAAAAATTTAAAAAATGACTCGTGATCATGAATGTTTTTTAACAAAGACACTCGTATTTACTTATTCCTATATCTAGTAGGGTGGTCTAGTAGGTCTATCTGGTAGGGTTCCAAGACACACCCTTGGGTCGGATTCGACCCCCACTGTACCATTTGAGGGTTAAGACAAATGTTATTACGAAACAAAGTTGTAATTACAGGCCATCAAGTGCTTTTGAACACTGGGTTCCTTTAATTATTGATGATCCCCTAGAAAAAAGTCAGAGGCTAACAATCAGATTTATCGAGAAAAATAAAAATAAACTACGATTAAATGGTAGTTTAGTCATATTTGGTTATCTTGCGACTGAGTGCAAAGCTGGGTCTTGACCTACTATCTTCGAACCTGTAAACGTTACTTTATCAAGTCCCGTGCTACCATTCGGATGCCAGGAACACCCATTTTGAATGATGATCCTCTATTTAAAGTAAGAATTTTTAAAGGATCAGTGAAAAACTTCAAATTAAAAAAAATTCTGACGTTATTATCAAATTTCACTGACTTTTATAACAATTTTCGAGCTTCAATCACTTTACTCGAATTTTGAAATATCTTCACCTTTTTCGGGTTTTATAGGTTTACCGTAATTATATGAACTCTGCTAAAAGGAAAGAAAAAAAACTAAGCACATAGGTTTTGGCAACAACTTTTACAGAAATTTTTTTTCATAAGTATCTAACTTTACCTTATATTCTACTACATCTGTCTTTATTTACATAATCACGAAAAATAAGAATACAAATTTTAGGCATTTTGATGGTCTTGCACATTCCTCCCATGGATAAGCAATGTTGGTACACCTTTTGGACGTTCCCATAAAGAAATAGCCAAAAATACTCGGAGTACATTCGCGAAAATCCTTTGGATACGTGGCTGCAGTATATCGAAAAACAATTATAAATAAATAATCATTATCTTTATATGCTTCAACTTCTTCTTTTAAAACACATCTAGTTGCTTGATTATTTTGATATGTACTGATATGATAAAATTTTTTAAAAAATCTTTTGTGCAGTTATCGATTCTACAGCTCATTTGTGCGGATTACTTATAAAGAGAACTCTTAATCATATACGGTAAAATCCTACCATTGGATTTTTTACATGGTTTCGTTAATTGCCTAGAACCAGACATTTTGTTATTTCTGTTTGTCTTGAATATTTGAGTAATTATTTGAGTTTCCAATTTGCGAATCTCAAAATACACAATTCTATCGTGAGCCCAAATGATCACTTTTTATCTTTCTTTTTTTTTTCTTAAAAAAAAAAACCCCTACGATATTACGGAAAGGAACTAAAAACACTTGAAACTGCAACCATAAACAATAGAGATGCATTAGACATGTTATCCGAAACCTGTTCAATCAGGGAAAATCAGGAAGCTATTCGGAGTTCATTGAACAAATAAATAAAATCGGAAAAGTAAACCGGTAGAAAATGAAGCGTGGCAAAGAAAATTATATCCATGGGAAAGAAAAAATATTTAACGGATGTGAAAACGCATGTTATGGAACAAACAAAATAGTCTATGAATACCTTGTATACTTTGGAGCATACAGATACAATGATGAAGGTAAAGGATACCTACCTTTCCGTAGATATGAAAGCAAAGAAAAGTAATGAATATTTCTTGTGTAATCAAATGTTTACTTCAATCATAAAAATATTATAACATCCTGGATGGACCTATAAAATTTCATTATTTAAAACGTAACTTATTATACGGAAGATTGCGAAAAGAAAAAAAAAATCAGTGAACGTCTAGTGCATATTGTAAAGTTTTAAATTTTTCATTTATTGTTTTTTTAACTAAGAAAATGATACCCGACAAAAAATTGATAATTATAGAAATTTGTTTCCGAAGTTTTCTTTTTTTTATTATTTCAAAAACGATGAAAATAATCTTTAAAATTACATTCCATTAATATTAAATTTTACTACTACGTAAATGCCTTCACTCTGCGAACATCTCATTATTTCTATTCACTCTAGGACGTTTAATTATTATATTTTATTAAAATTATTAGTTTAGTGGTCCTATTAATTTACAAATTATATTCCCCAGCTCGCATTAAAATAGAGAATTAATCTAACATACCTCTGAGATTAAATATTTATAGTAAAAAAATTGGATACAGATATAGCACATATTCTTCTTCATTGCCTCCAACTTCATCTAACCACTTTTCAAACATCCAACCTGAGATTCATATAAGCTCGAGAGTCATTTTCAGTTACACTACCAAACCGCGCTCATTCGATTCTTGAGTTAACATCGCAAATTTCTCTTTGGCGAATGAGTAGGGAAAATACGTTCGCTAAATCTGAAAACTCCAATAGCAGGTTGTAATGACTTACGGCTAGTTCACACTGAATCCCGAGCGTTACATAGCATCAACGTTAAAAATTTTAACCAATCACAGGGCTCATTGACCACGTGATATATCAAAGCAATAACAGGTCACGTCAACAATCTCGCAGCCAACCTGGTAACGCAACGCAACGCTCCGCATGCAATGTGAACAGGCCTTTACGACTTGCTCACATTATTTATACGCGTTCTGTAAAACAACTGCAGAAAAGATTTTAATTCCAGATATCCTGCTGTTTAGACAAGCAGTTACACCATCAGGCCATGCTACGATCTGCAAAAATCAACACACAGAACTTATAAGAGGTATGTCTACAATTGATTGCCTCGTCTCCTGTAGCATTATAAACTAATTAACTATATATATATATATATATATATATATATATATATATATATATACACACACACACACACATAGTAAAACTTCTCTATAGTGGCCAGTAATGGTTCCGAAAAAAAAAAGTGGCCATTTTGAGAGTTGGCTGTTGTAAAGCAGTTTCTTTCATAACATTTGCTCTATGGAGTCTTTAATCGGTTCACACCAAAATTTCATCGTTTAGTAGGGTGACCGGCTAGAAAATTTCGCTATATATATATATATATATATATATATATATATATATATATATATATATATATATATATATATATATATATATATATATATATATATATATATATATATATATATATATATATATATATATATACAGTGCTAGATTTCTAGAAATAGAGGTGCCGGGACGGTAACCTTCCGGGGTGTGTGGGGGGTATTCCAAATCTTATTAATAAAAGCGAATGTTTGCGTGTGTGTGTGCGGGCTACAGACGAATCTA
Source organism: Dolomedes plantarius (assembly GCA_907164885.2). Taxonomy (NCBI): domain Eukaryota; kingdom Metazoa; phylum Arthropoda; class Arachnida; order Araneae; family Dolomedidae; genus Dolomedes; species Dolomedes plantarius. The sequence goes on from OU015500.1 coordinate 32,585,549, forward strand.
TAAAACTTACAACTGTGAAATTTGGCACACGGGAAGTGAAGAGTCTGAACATGTGCACCTCGAAGCCCGAATTTTAAATTGTATTACCGTTAATTTTTAATTAATAAAAAACCAACAATTTTTGAAGGGTGAGTCCAGAAAATAGAAGAGCCTCCCAGCCGCCATATTTGAAAATGTCAAAATCGATGCATTTTTTTTTTTCACATGAAAGTACATAAATGTTACATATTTGGAAAGAGCTTTAAAAACTGATAATTGTTTTCTGCGTACACTTTATCTGTTACTTCAATAGTTATAGAGTTATTTGGATTCTAATCTTATTTGGATATTTGGATTTCACGGGAGGGTTAAGGCCGTGGCGCCATCTTTCGGTTCTGATTACAATTGAGTGCTTTATTAAGAAATATTATTTAATATTATTTTTTTAATACTGAACTGCTATTGAAATAATCACAGAATTGTTTGATAAAAATTAAAATGTTAAATGCATATAAGAATTATATGAAAGAAATATAATTCTACAAGGGATTGTTTTTCCTGGGTTATACAATAAAAGACTAGGTCATGCAATAAAAGATCCAAATCGTGATTCTTTCACAGCGTGATTATGCAATTAAAAACACTGAAAAAACATTTCTATTATAAAAGAAATAAATTTTATTAAAATCTTATTACTTCTCTTAATAATATTAAGATAGTTTAAAAACATTATACAAATTTCAAATTAATTGATTCAATTTTTTATGCAATATTTGATTCTATTTGCCCTCAGGTCCGTTAGATGGCACCACGAGACTGACACAGTATGCGCTGTATTGAGTATGACACATATTTATTGTTGCATCACAAAATTTCAATACCTTTATTCGTTGTTTTTTAGTGTTTCCATTCTCTGACAATGATTGCTGTAGGGAGCGGGTCCCTAAACCGACCGGCTAGACGGGCGAAGCCCGGCTAGTTATTGATAAAGAGAGGTACCTAAAGAGACGTACCGGAACGCCGTTCCACCTCAAATCTAGCCCTGTATATATACTATATATATATATATATATATATATATATATATATATATATATATAATAATAATAATAATTTTTTGCGTAAGAGCGTCATGTTAAATTTTTTTGGACCATTTCTGTGTTTTTTTTCGAACCTTTTTCTCTTACAACACACGAAAAATCCACAAAACTCTATCTTCTATGTCACATATTTAAAAAATTCAGACTATACATAACTACAAACTTTTAGCGAGTTATTTCTTACAGTATGGCAGGGGCTATAAATAACGGAAAACGCATGCGAAAATTTGCTCATTTTTCTCTGTTTTTTTTAGCAGGCAAAATCAACTACTCAAAGGTTTTAAATGAACCCAATTGATCATAGGATGTAAAATAATAAAATAATAATAAAAAAAAACTCACAGATCTACTTTTTTCCTATGAAAAGTGTTTGGTGTATTTCTTTTCTTATGATTCCAGTTAGATTTGAATCCCTAGTATTTGAACTTCAACTTTTTTTTTTTCTCTTGGAGCGGCACATGTAATCCACAAAATGGATAATTCACTCACAGAAAATACGGAATTCATGTTACTCTCTATTAGATAAGTTAATTTTTTATGCCACACATTTAAAGGAATCAGATTTTACATCTCAACAAACTTTCAACGCGTTTTTTTTCTCATCCAAGTTTTCCTTCTCTTGAACTACATTCAAAACGCTCTAGAAAATTAGCTTATTTTTCTATCGTGTTACAAATACACAGTAGCGAGTATTGGATAAATAAAAACGATAAAAAAAAATTAGCTGGAAAGCAAATGCTTTTAAGAAGGAAAAAAATTCAAAACAACCCATCCTTGACCTTCTGTGTGATGCATGAATTTGACATCTTGCCACACAGCAAAAAAGGGGGTTACTGGAGATCGTTACCTGCTCAGTTTCAGTATGACACGGAAAACATTTTTAGACCTTAATGAAGTCTCCATTTTTACGCAGCCGTAACCTCTAGGGACGCAAACTTCGGTGGCCCAACTCCAAAATAGTGCTGAGGTAACGTAAAAAGAAACGTGCAGGAAATAGCTGCTTATTCTTTAAAACAAAAATCTGACATGATAGCGATTCTGAAACAAAGGAAAGAGCATTTTCATATTTAGCGGGGGTAAATAAGAGAAGAATTCATCCTTTCCAAATATGAAAATAATTGAGTATTTTGAAGTATACGATAAATAATGGTTGTTTAGCAATTAATAAACGGGTGACGTCTGTATTTATGATTCACGTATGCTAGTGAAACATTTTTGCTAAGATTCCTTTAACCTTTAAGCATAATTTTAGTTAATTTACTAAATTTCGATTACAATACTTCGGTGCTAGGGATTCAATCTGTAAATCAGCAAGCATTTATACATGTATATGAGCCCCGAACCAGATGAAGCAATTTTACTGGATTACAGATTTACCCTTAGTATTTTTTGGAACGTGTTCAAAGTGTAATTTCTATCGGAAAGATTTTATGAGAGATAGAACGATAACTAACTCTTTTAAGGAAAAGTATTCCCTTTTTACTTTCTCAAAGAATATAGCAAACACTGGCTGTACTAACCATTAAGTTCGTGTTACATGTTACGTACGACTATATATGTCGATTAAGGACGTTGTGTACTAACCCTATTGGATTCTCTCACCTCAATGTTAACCTATGGAAAAAATGTGTCCAAGGATTGCCGACTTGGATTTAAAGATTTTTTTTTTTAAACTGTACTCCGTAATAGAGAAAGAAATTTTACACATTGGGGCATTTTTTTAAATTTCCAAATAATATTTTGAAATTTAAATTATTCGAGGAAAAAATCTGGTATAGTGTGTTTTAAACGCTCATCAATTTCTTTGGCGGACGAAATTTATAAAATTAATCCTACTGCAAGGTGCAGAAAAGTGCAGGCCATCTGAAAATACCATTTTTTATTTGATTATCAGCATTTATGTAGCTGTAAATAAATAGTAGACAAATTTTCTCCATAGATTAACACTGAGGTGAGTGAATCCAATATTGTTAGTACACAGCAGCCTTAATGCTCCTGGATAAATAGCCATACTGGATTCGCTCGGCTCATTGTTAACCCACGGAAAAAAATTTCTAATAATTATCGATTGGGATTGACAGATTTTTTTAAAATTACAATCTTTAATAAAGAAAGAAATTTTTTACTCGGGTGTCTTTTTCATTCTTTAAAAGCACATAAAATTTAAAGAATGGATAACAATTCTGAATAACAGAACACATTCTTTAAATGCAAATAATATTTTTAAATTTTAATATTTCTGGACTGGTTTGGTTTGGAGCGCTACGGTCAATTTTTTTTGCTACACGAGGGCTTATTAAACCGGAACCTGCTGCTTAACTCTTTCAGGGCGCCGTTTGCACAGTGCAAACGCCTATATCTAGTCTTTTTTTTTCACTTGTATTCAATGTATTCCAGTTAAATGAACAGAAAATGATTAGTACTGCCTTCTGTTATCAGTTTAAAGAAGTAAAAACATTTTGCAATCTTTAATTGGAAAATTTTTCAACATTCTTTAGGTTAAAAAAATCGGGGAAAAATCTACCCCGTACAAAGAGGGGTGGTTGTTGCCCCTGAAAGGATTAAAGCCGATACCGAACGGCTACAAACGTTCATGCCAAGAGTGGGACTCGAACCCTCATATTCTCTTAAATTTAACAGACTTTAATGTTACAGAACTTTTAATTTTTCTGAGAAAAAGAAAAACGTGATATACTGTGTTTTAAACGCACAATATTTCCTTTGGAGGGCGAAATTTCTTCAATGGACCAGATAGCTGAGAAAAAAATTTCCTTCTCTATGACGGAGTACAATTCAAAAGAAATAAAAAAAAAAATTCAAGTCGATAATCATCGGACACATTTTCTCCATAAGTTAACATTGAGGTGAGCGAATCAAATACAGCTACAACTCGACTGCCTTAAGTAGTCATCTTAATAGAAATTAGTTATCAGGAAAGTTCTGTCTTAAAGCCGTGTACACTGATAACGTAATTAATAATGAGCATTCTATCGGGACGTTTCCTTAATTACATTAAAGATGGACTACCGAAGAGAACTCGTAGAAAAGCTTTTTTTTATTTCTTTTTATACTTGGCTTTCCGTATTTGAATAATTAGCATAGAAAACTCTTAAGGGGTTTATTCGCTGTAAGAATTATTCATGTAGAGATTTTTAAAAAACTAAAAACGTATAGGATAATTTAAATGAAACGGGAGCAAGTATCAATTTGTATTAAGTTCGTGCAGGTAAAATGTCTTTCTTAGTTCGCAGATTTCTTTAAGTTTGTAAGAGCTTACACGAAAAAACTTAATAAACTAAGTGAGATCGTCAGGATTGATTCAGAATCAGTAGTTTTTTTTTATAAATTATTCGAATCTAATTCTATACTTTTTCAATTTGTCACAGACATCCTGCTCTGCAAATTAGGAAATGCTAAATAAGTATAGGCGAGGTATTTTTTAACACTGAATAACCTTAGCGAGTAGCGAAAAATACTGATTCTACATTTTGTGTTATGCATAAAAAATTGCTAAAAGCCTGTTAAATTTAACAGTTTTTTTAATTTAAAAGATCAGAATATACAAAAACAAGCCTTTCAGTTAATAGGTTCTGTGGAAGAAGATGCATTACTACTAGAAGGGTAACGAAGCATAAGACCAACTATAAGGTACATCCAACCTCAATTTAAACATGAGTAGACGATGGAATCTTTTTATAAATGTTTTAAAGGATTACAAGCGTGCCCATTTGAAAAAAAAAAATGTATGCGTAAAATTTCCCATTTGCATATCTGAATTATTAAAAATAAAAAAATATCGCGGTATAAACTCGAGAGCCCATCCATAGATGGAAAACAAAACAAAATACATGATTAATTTTCACCAGCGTAGAATCATACTATGTAACAACGAAACCGAACGATTTTTTACATCGAATAAGAATATATGTTGAAACGAATCTCTGACGTGATGCAAAGCATATACGTATGGAGGCAGTCAGAACCCAGAAACAAACCTGCAATGAAAAATGGTGCGAAGGCAATGAATTGCAAACTGCTATTTCTGTTATTTTAACATTGATTATTGTTTATAATTAACAATATAATTCAGTACTTGCAAGAAGCATAACATTTTCTGGAATTCGAAGTTATTCCCACTTTCAAATGATATAAGTCAAAAGTTTGGGGGTTTCATGGTTAACAGTTTGTGACACCGCAAGCTCAATTTTATAGTTTATTTTCTGTTTGAATTATCATTGTGCCACTATTTCTAAAATTAATTCGTGCCCGTCTTTTGATTCTTTCAGATCTGGACAAAATGACGTCACATTCTGCACTATTAAAACACATGGTTGGTGATTAGGTTTTTATGTTATCTGTAACACAGTATAAAACTGCGATAATGATGTTTCCAACGGACTTAATCACAGTTTCACATTGAGTGATCACGTTCTGATTCTTCCAGATCTGGACAAAATGACGTCACATTCAGCAGTTTTAAAAGGTTCTGTGTAATGTTGGTGATGATTTTGTATCTAATCATAACATACCCAGAGTAAAACTGTGATTTAGACGAACTTACCCCGTTTCTCCGGGCCAAGTGAATATCTTGGACCATACAAATATTTTCAGTTCTGAAACTTTGATGAAATAGTTGGATCAAAAGCTTTTTAAAGCTACTTTGAGAGAGAAGATGTCTGTGTCTAATCTGCAAAAACTTACATCTCTTTAGCTACTAAAACTAATTTTATACAGTCATTAAAAGTCAAACTTTGTAGGTTTTGGTCCGCACTTGCTCCAGTTCACCTTGCTTCCAATGGGTGTTATTCCAAAATGGATAGCGACAATGAAGTGCGGTGTTATTCCCGTTTGCGTTTATTTTGTTGCGTGACGACTTTGTAGTTGCATTCGAACGAACTATTCTGATTTTAAGGACAGAATAAAGATGGTTTGGTTTGGTTTGGAGCGCTACGGTCAACTTGTTGCTACACGAAGGCTAATTAGACCGGGACCTACAGTTTAAAGCCGATTCCGAACGGCTACAAACACCCATGCCAACAGTGGGACTCGAACTCACGGGATCTGAACCGAATGCCAGCGCCTTAGCCATTCGGCCATCACCTGGCACCAGAATAAAGATGATATTTAGTCCACCGTATACATAAAATTATTTCTGTACTGATCCATTTCCCTATATTGGGCTGCAAGATGAGAAAGTATCAGCATCTGTAACGAGGTTATCGCACATTTATTGATTCTTAGGTTATTTTCAATATTTTTTGATTGCATAACGATTTAAAATTTGCCTCGACTAAGTTTCAGTACATACAATTTTTTGGAAACCGTTTAATACAGTCTCAATATTAATTCAAACTTACGGTATTAAAATTTTCAATTAAATTTCATTGATCATTAAAGCATATGTGGCTCAGTGATTCTTCATTAAGGGAAAATTTTAAAATATTTCAAATTAAGCTGTTTTATTCAGGATACTGCCCACGACTAAACGAGCCACCAATTCATTTCATAACAAAAAGAATGAGAGTTTCCAACAGAAATCATTAAAAATCTCTAAATCATTGCTAATGAAGAGCAGCATCCGGTAAAAGCATATGCTTGATTAGAACAAAAACAAATTTTCTAAGAGCAGTTTTTGCATTGTTTATTCCTCTTTTGGCTTTTTAAAAAAAAGCACAGAATATTATGAAAGCAAGTATATTATGAACTTATAGTTCGCTAATCCTCCATCTCACAAAGTATACAAACAAAATAAATAGAGATAGAGAAAAATAACATAAATAAGCCCGGCTAATTATCTTAATTAATCGGTAACCGAGCTCGAATAAAAAATGAATAGCGAAAACAATCTTTCTATCCGTCTGTGCATATTTAAAAAACTATTCATGGCGAGCCTTATGAGATTAACAGAGAACTAATCGTTAAAACAGGTCGTATCGACCAGTCAGAGAAATACACTCCCCCATGAGTACATATTTTAGATTTTAATTTATATATAAATAGCGAAATTAAATTGATTAGAGTACGGTATCCTCAGACATGTCTGCTTCGAATTACTAACATGCAGTTGCCATTTTAAACATTAAATATTTTAATAAAAATGTCCTTTTGAAGTATTAAAGTTAAAAATGTTATGTGACAAAATTATAATAAAATACACATATAATAAGAAAAAAAGACGCAGAACTGTAGCTTCCTAGACAAATGCTATTAATAATTAACAGAATTATTACAGCAATCTGCCAGGACAAGGGGTCGAACCCGGGACTTCTAACCGTACGGTGAGAGAGACTATTCGAATGAGGGAGCTTCGAATTACTAACATGTAGTTGCCATTTTTAACATTAAATATTTTAATAAAAATGTCCTTTTGAAATATTCAGGTTAAAAATGTTATGCAACAAAATTCTAATAAAATACACATATAATAAGAAAAAAAGACGAAGAACTGTAGCTTCCTAGACAAATGTTATTAATAATTAACAGAATTATTACAGCAATCTGCCAGGACAAAGGGTCGAACCCGGGACTTCTAACCGTACGGTGGGTGAAGGAGATGAGGGGTAGAACCAGGGTCTGCTCTGCGACAAATTTTAGTGAAAAAAAATTAATAAAACTTAAACTTTTAAATGAATTAAGTTCATGTTTTGTATACAATCACTCTGTGTTATTTTTTAAAAGGACGTTTTTTACGTTTGCGTTACATATTATTACATATCAGTGACGCAAGAAAATTTTGCATCTATCTTGGACTTTAAATTTTACCAAATTCCATGATCTGAACTTAACATATGTCTTTAATTGGGAATAGTAAAAAACAGAAATTTTTCCATTGTGATCAGTCGATCGGTTTTCAAGCCTTTCCACGGTAACTCGATGATATTAAACAGCTGGCTATTCGAAGAGTATTTTAAGAGAGTGATTGCCAGCCTGTATCATAAAGCATGTGTCGTTAGTTTCCCTTACATAAGAAAAAAAAGCATATAACTGCGTATGCTTTAGTCAGTTATCAGTGTATTACTGATAAACAATGCAACTGAGAGTGTAGCTATGAATTCAAATATAAATATCTTTCAAACTAGAAAAAATTAATAGGTATTTGTAATGAATATTTACCTGTAGAGCACCAAAAATAACGAAGTAAAATATTAGGTTCTTCTTTCTTTTTAGGATATCCTGACTTGTAGTTCTCTTATCATTACTAAAAATAAAAAAAGAAACATTAAAAAAAAACTCTTTAAAAACGACATTATATACATACAGCACTGCAAAATATTAAACATCTCAATACATGATATATATGCAAGCTGAATTAAAAAATTAATTATTTATTATTTTATATCTAGCAGTAGATAATTTCAAAGGTTATAAAAGATTGAAATGTTTGCATATTAAAATACATATAATCCTATAAAATAAAACTAATTCATTATATAAAGGAGCAAAATCATTCTTTTCTTTTATTTTACTAAGGAGAGAAAGTAAATGTATCAAAACATTTCTTATGAAAATTCGCTTTAATAATACCGAAGGGACATTCAGAATTAAAATACCCTGAATTGCAACATTTCGAAAATGATTAATGCTCCAGACGTTTCTAAGGATAATATTTCCTTAGGACTTAAGCCAAGATATAATAAAATGAAACATTTCGCGTTCAAAACAGCTATTCTCCTTGCTATAATATGTACACGTACATCTCTCCTTAAAAATCCCATTTTGGCTGGGATTCAGTTCAATAAAAACAGAAATAAATCCCCCCGTTCCTCCAGGACATAAATTCACATGGCATATTTGTGTAAATAGAAAAGATTTGTGATACATATTTGAAGAACAATTTTTATTTTAATAATTTAACTCATTTTAACTTTTAATAATATCACAGGGAGTTTTAGAAGAGGTTGTCTTTAATGTAGCTTATATATATATATATATATATATATATATATATATATATATATATATATATATATATATATATATATATATATATATTATACAGTGGCGTACCTAGACCATTTGGGGCCCGGGGCGGATTTATTTTTGGGCCTCCCCCCAAAAAATGGTAATTTTTAGCTTTTTCTAATGACATCTAGCCTTTCTTTGCCTTAATCAGACAGTCTCCTCACGCTATTGACCTGTGCAGACAGTGGCGTGCTCAGGATTTTGTTCTAAGGGGGGGGGGGGGTCAAGGCCTCCATGTGCTAGGGGTCGTCCATTTCCCTGACGCCCTATTATCAGGGTGGACTAGAAGGGGGTGTCTTCCAGGGGGTCTGGGGGGGGGGTATGGAATACCCCCAGTCGAAGGGGGGGGGGTCCGGGGATCCTCCCCCGGAAATTTTTTAAAATTAGGTGTTAAATAGTGCCGTTTTAGGCTATCTAGATTACTAGATGCCACTTCTTAAAAATCATACATCTATGAATTCGGATAAAATATTTAAAGCGACGTCCCTGTCATTATTGGAATGAAAATCTAACAAGAAGTGCTTTTTAAAGCAGATACGCGACGAAACAGTGCGTGCGTGCCCTGTTGAAAAAAAGACGCCTTCAATACTTTGATAGGCAAGGGTTCGGTTCACTCTCGCGGTTCGCTGATAGTACTGTAGAAGTGTATAAACAGCGCTCGGCACTTGGCTTTAGAAATACTGTTTCTGGCACTGTATAGCGCTAAAATTGTAACAATAAAGATCGCTAAAAATGTAAGTGCAATAAAGATCGTAATGGTAAAGAATAAATAAAACAATTACTATTAGGCCTATACGAAATATTTTTGCATTATTTTGTAAATAAAAAAAAATTATTTTAGCTCTGTGGGGGGGGGGTCCTGTCCCGCTTCCCCCCCCGTCGGTACGCCCCTGTGTGCAGAGAAAAAATTGACAGAATAAGGGAGCGAACTCGTGCAGTACGAGGTGAGCAATGATCATTACTGTTTAAGCGTTAAATTAATAAAAAAAAGTCTTATGTCAAGGATAGGGTTCGAGCAATGGAACCAATGACGTACCGCACGGCACAGCTCCGAGACCAACGTTCTAACCGCCTGAGCCATGAGCTCGCTAACTTACTGTTCGGTACAAGGTTAAAATCAATTGTACGACGCTGGTTTTCGTTGTATGAATTTTTCGTCAGGCCAAGGTGAATGGTAAATGGCTTGGCCGTTTGATTAATAAAAGCAATAATAGTTAAAGACAAAATTCATATTAAAAAGAAAAGGAGCCATTTTGGCGCCAATACTTACTTATAATATTGAGGTAGCTTCAAGGAAAACCAAAGAAATACCTCACTTTGTTCTACGTTAACTTTATTGGTAATTCAACTTAAAAAAATTTTACTTTTCACAAGGCAATACACATTTCACAGTATCAGTATGAAAAAAATAGAATGGGAATACATCACCTAGAAAATGCCGTGTTGTGTGAAACCATGTTATATGAGACCCAGGGACATTTCCAAAAAGGGGGGGGGGTGTTGCGTTCTGAAAACTTATTAAAAACATACATTTTTTAAAAATTCCATATAAGCAAGTTAAATTAAGAATTCTGTATTAATTTCAAATAGGTAAAATCCTCCTTTTAAAATTGTATTTTTCTAACTTTTGCATCAGAAAATTGTCTAATTGTCTCATGAAAGTTTATTGTCATAGCCAACTTGTTCTCGGTAGATAACATTGCTAGGCCATTTAGTCTGATTTGGCTCATTGTTGAGCGCAAATAGTTTTTGATGACTTTCAATTTCGAAAAACTTCTTTCACAAGTTGCGACTGAAATGCAAATCGTCAAAAACAACTTTAGTGCTAAACACAAATTTGGTACTGACTCTTGAAATTCCATACCAAGAATGAACTGCAAAACTTGAAGAGCTGACCACTTTTTGACTTCCTCTGTATTAATATTTGAAGGTTATCATTATGGAATGGAATAATATATCTCCTAATGAAACATTCAAACTGGTTCAATCTATGCAGAAACGATTGATGAAGGTCCTTAGACTTAAGGGCTATCCGACCAGTTACGTCTTAGTCTTTTTATTTCTGGTAAAACCTCGTCCTCAGAAAATTCATCGTAACTTTCAGTTAGACGAGAAATAAGTTCTGGCAAGTTCTCATCTGGAGCTTTGTTCAAATTAACCGACTGCAAGACTTCAAATTTGTTAT